>JACXGI010020762.1:0-10815 GCA_016801175.1 Esox masquinongy | reverse complement strand
TGCAGTAGGATGTTATCTCCCTCTGCAGTAGGATGTTATCTCCCACAGCAGTAGGATCTTATCTCCCTCTGCAGTAGGATGTTATCTCCCACAGCAGTAGGATGTTATCTTCCACTGCAATAGAATGTCATCTCCCTATGCAGTAGGATGTTATTTCCCATAGCAGTAGAATGTTATCTCAATCTGCAGTATGATATTTTCTCCCCCTCTGCAGTAGGATGTTATCTCACTCTATTCCACAACGGCTGAAGTTATCTGTGTGTCAAGGTGCAATGGTAAAACTACACTAAAACTATATAGTGAAAGTCAGAAAAATATATTTAATGTTTATTTTCTGTCCTAGCCAAAGGTTATGAGCACTAACTTCGTGTTAAGTCAAAATTGTTTACGTTTCATTAGTATATGTGACAAGGACAAGGTTCAATTAGGCACATGGAACCGAAACAAACAAAAAAAAAATACCATGAGAAAACAGAAAGAAAATTGAGGGATTGGGATTGGGCATGGCTAGGGGTAGGCAATTTTGAACAGATTAGTCTTGAGGCGTTGCTGAAAGATGGGGATAGCCTCAGAGTCACAGATGGTTTGGGGAGAGAGTTCCAGAGCCTAGGAGCAGCCCTTGAGAATGCCCTGTCACCAAAGCCTTTGATCTTGGACTTGGGGATTATGCCTGCAGTACCGGAACCGAGTGTGTAGGTTTATATGGAAGATGGTCAGAAAGGTAGGCAGGGGCGATATTGTTTAGGGCTTTATATGTCAGTAAGAGGATCTTGTAGTCAATGCATTGGGAGATAGGAAGCCTGTGAAATTCACGTAGAATAGAGCTGATATGCTGCCAGGATTTGGTGTTGCGTGAGTAGACTGACCACAGAGTTTTGAACCATTTGGAGCTTATGGAGGGATGTAAGATTTGATGCCAGTGAGTAGGGAGTTGCAGTAGTCAAGGTAACCTTTTGAATCCAAGGAATGCTCCCACAAACTATCCTGGAGTCCACCTGCTTGTGCAGCAGACTTGGATTCTGTTTAAAGACTGGACACAGTCCACCTACATTTATTGACCAGCTTGTCATCTGCTCGTCATCAAGGCCTAGATCATCCTCTTGAATACTCTCCTATATCCTGTCGTCCTCTAAATTCTTCTTCCAAACAACTGTCCTCTTTTCTCTCTGCTGGCTTGGTTCTTTGCTACTGCTGCGTGGCTAAATTACTCATTGTGAGCTCACAGAAAAGAGTGAAAATGGAGGAAATCTAATGTTCTGAATGACTAACCATCCTGTAACACCCTCCTTGCTACCATCTCTTTCTCTAAATCCACTGCCAAAGCTACTTTCTATCAATTGAAATACCAAGCGTTTTCCTCTAATCCCAGGAATCTCCTTTTGACCTTCCCCTTGCTTCTTAATGCTCCGTCCTAGTGTCCCTCTTTGCTTCTTAATGCTCCGTCCTAGTGTCCCTTTTTGCTTCTTAATGCTCCATCCTAGTGTCCCTCTTTGCTTCTTAATGCTCCGTCCTAGTGTCCCTCTTTGCTTCTTAATGCTCCGTCCTAGTGTCCCTCTTTGCGGACAACCCCGTCAACCATTCAAAAGACGGTTGATGGGTTTGTATGGTATTTAAAGCACTGGAAATTTCAAAAACATTTTTCTAACCATAACTGCCAGGCTTCTCCAGATGCTGATATACTCTGGAGATCATCTTGTGCAAAGCATCATCCACACCAGTTTTTGGGAGGTTAGAAAATTGTCAGTGATCCAGGTAGGCTGCTACCTCCTCACTGTGTATTAAAACTGGTGCTGTCAAACGATTAAAATAATGAATAGCAATGAATCGTATAAAGTTCTGTAGTAATCGTAATTTTAGAATGTGTTAACATTTGTCCATTGATACACTTCTGTTTAAAATGCAGTGCATTATGTTAAAGACATACTGCCACGGTTTGAGGGTTGTCGGGAAACAGGCACAGGCAGCACGAGAGTTCAAAGAAACAGGTAAGTTTAATCCAATGAACTGGAACAACATAAAACGCATAAACGCAATATTGTCTGACGACAAACAATAACCCACGTGGACTGGGGAAAAAGGACAGAACTAAATACACAGGAAAACGAGGAAACCGGGCACGAAGAAAAGCAGAGAGAAAGGGTCTCCCCTAAGCAGGAACCACCGTATGATCCCAGCCAAATGGGAACACAGAACATGGATGCTGGCCAGGAGGTGGCCACCCTGGCGGTGGCTGGGACTGTGCCGGGTCCCCTATGGCAGAGTCTGGAGCAGGTGGCGGACGACCTGCTGAGGCCTCCAGGCCTGCAGGAAGAGATGGGTCTGGAGCAGGTGACGGATGACCTGCTGAGGCCTCCAGGCCTGCAGGGGGCACCAGAACCGCAGGCGAAGCCAGGGCTGCATTGCAGGACTGGGGGTGGCAGGTGGCCTCAGTGCAGGGCTGGGGGTGGCGAAAGGCCACGGAGCAGGGCTTGGGTGCTTACCAGCACACCGGGCAGGTCCACCCCGACGGATGGCCAGATGATCACCTGATCGGATTGTGGGATCGAGTTCAAAGAAATAGGTACGTTTAATCCAATGAACTGGACCAACATAAGAAACGCAACATTGTCTGATGACAAACGATAACCCACACAGACTGGGGGAAAAAGGACAGAACTAAATACACAGGAAAACAAGGAAACCAGGCACAGGTGAGTACAAACACAGGTGAGATTAATGAAACTGATAAACTGAATCCAGGAAAGAAGACAGGAAGGAAAGACCAAATAAGGACAAGACAAAACCAAAACAAGGACTGGAATGGGATCGTTACAGTACCCCCCTCCAAGGCGCAACTCCGGACACAAAGACTGAGCAGTCAGCTGCCCTTTAATACATCACTAAACACAGGTCTTTGTCTGAAGAGAGGGGAGAGAAAGAGGTCAAGGAATAAGGTAGTTCACTGACAGTGGGGCCAGAAGCTTGAACAGGTTGAGTGAAAGAGGAGCGAATCTTGTCAACCTTCCTTTCGAAATAGTTGGTAAGATTGTCTACCGATAGCGAAGAAGGAGGTGGAGGAGGGGGAGGATTTAGGAGAGAGGAAAAGGTGGAAAAGAGTTTCCTGGGGTGAGAGGAAGATGAAACTTAAAGTGATAGAAATTAGCTTTAGCAGCAGAAACAGAGGAAAAGAAGGTAGAGATAAACGAATGAAAGGTTGAAAGATCCCCTGGATGTTTTGTTTTCTTCCACTTTCGCTCGGCAGCCCGCAGCCCTGTTCTGTTAGCTCTCAGTGAGTCAATCAGCCATGGAGCAGGAAGAAAAAGTCGGACAGGCCGAGAGGACGAAGAGACAGAGGTGGTTGAAAGGGGTGGAAAGAGAGGAGAGTAGGGTTGAGGAGGCAGACTCAGGAGACAGGAGGGAAAAGGAGTTGGTAGAAGGGAGAGATGATAGAATAGAAGAGGAAAGAGTGGAGGGTTAGAGGGAACAAAGATTGCGACAACGCATTACTATCTCGGAAGGAGTTGAGTTAGCAGGGTTACAGGACAGAGGGAGAAAGAATGAGACAAAGTAGTGATCAGAGACCCAGTGATCAGTGATCAGAGACCTGGAGTGGAGTTGCAGTAAGATCTACTGGGTTATAGCATCTCATGAGGATGAGATCAAGCGCATCGCCTGCCTTGTGGGTGGGAGGGGACTGGGAGAGTGTGAGGTCAAAGGAGGAAAGGAGTGGAAAAAGAAAATGAATTAAAGACTGGTGTTGGAAGGTAAAAGTCACCTATCACTGTGTGAAATGTATCAAAGACAGGTGTTGGAAGGTTAAAGTCATCTATCAGTGTAAGTGGTGAGCCATCATCTTGAAATAAGATTAACAAAGTCAAGTTCATTTAGGAACTCTCCTGATGCCCCTGATGGACGATAGATGACAGGAATGTTAAGCTTTAGTGGGTTAGTGGTAGTGACAGCATGGAACTCAAATGAGGATATAGAAAGGGGGGGAGTGGAAAGAGAATCTCCCCTTCAGAGAGATCAGAATACCTGTGCCAGCGCCCCGTCGACCGGATGTTCTGTGGGTTTGAGAGAACACCTAGTTGGATGGAGAAAGGGCGGCAGGGGTAGCAGTATTTTCTGGGGTGATCCATGTCTTTGTTAGAGCCAAAACGTCAAGTGATTTGACAAGGGCAGCATAGGTTGAGATGTAGTCTGCTTTGTTGACAGCAGACTGGCAATTCCAGAGGCTACCAGAAACCAGGGATTCCACATGGGTTGTATGTGAAGGATACAGTAGGTTAGAAGGGTTTGCATGAAGGGAGGGGAGCGTCTAAGATGCCAACAAGGGAAGGAAAGGACAGGAATAGAAAACAAACACATACTTATCAAAGCAACAGCAGAAAGGTAGAGAAAAGCTTACAAAACTAGATATTAACAACAAAGATACTCGAGTGGGAGAGTGAGGCCTTCTTCTCTATCCTTCCTCAATTAACTCCTGCAGAACAACTTGGCAGAACGTCATTGTTTCAGCAACAACACAGCCGCTTACAAGATGGTCGCTGCCGCTGGAAAACCACAAGCACTGAAATACTAAGACAGATTGCTAATTGCCAGCCACAGGTGAAGAGACACGCCCACAGATTTGCAAGAGGTAGAGCCAGGGAGGGAGTTAAGGCCACACCCCTAGTGATAACTGAATAAATTAGGAACAATACTGCAAATTGGACTGATACTAAACCAAGTCCATAGTCACAAGTACTGAGCAACCAGCTAGTACAACAACAAGGATTAAATTGGCTATGTGAAAAAGACTGCACTACATTTCTATAGATCAAGCAAAACAGTAACAGTAACAACTATTTGAGCAAAATATGCTTAAATTCTTGAGAAGCTGTAGTCCCAAAACACAGATGAAGCACTGGGAGTGGATGAGTGGTAACCTAGCGGCCTGAGTATCTGGGTGTCTGTTTGTCCATTTGGTTCTCTATTATACATGAGTGTCATTCTAAACCTGCGTCTGTTTGAAACCACACAAGCAGACACATACGCACATACAAAATACAGATACACATACATACATCCACAAACTGGGAAAATTAATCTAGTTGATCCAGTATTTGTTAGAGAAGGCTGTTTTGACCAATTTGTTTTTGGAGAAGGCTGTTTTGCCCATGAAAGAGTGAGACGTAGGAGCAACATGATAACATGTTGATCAGACTGACTGGGCTGCTATTGATCTCTCTACAGACCTGGCTGATATCACCAACACACGGTAAGAACCTGTCTGTCTGTCTATAAGAATCTGTCTGTCTATAAGAACCTGTCTATCTACAAGAACCTGTCTGTCTATAAGACCCTGTCTGCCTGTCTATAAGAACCTGTCTGTCTATAAGAACCTGCCTGTCTGTCTATAAGAACCTGTCTGTCTATAAGAACCTGTCTATCTACAAGAACCTGTCTGTCTATAAGAACCTGTCTATCTATAAGACCCTGTCTGTCTATAAGAACCTGTCTGTCTATAAGAACCTGCCTGTCTGTCTATAAGAACCTGTCTGTCTATAAGAACCTGTCTGTCTGTCTATAAGAACCTGTCTGTCTATAAGAACCTGTCTGTCTGTCTATAAGAACCTGTCTGTCTATAAGAACATGCCTGTCTGTCTATAAGAACCTGTCTGTCTATAAGAACCTGTCTATCTACAAGAACCTGTCTATCTATAAGAACCTGTCTGTCTATAAGAACCTGTCTATCTACAAGAACCTGTCTGTCTATAAGAACCTGCCTGTCTGTCTACAAGAACCTGTCTGTCTATAAGTGCCTGTCTGTCTATAAGAACCTGCCTGTCTGTCTACAACAACCTGTCTGTCTATAAGAACCTGTCTGTCTACAAGAACCTGTCGGTCTGTAAGAACCTGTCTGTCTACAAGAACCTGTCTGTGAATTAGAACCTGTCTTTCTATATGAACATAGCTGTCTATCTTTTCGTCTGTTGGTCTTCCTGTTCTTTCTCTGAATCTGTCTATTTGAAAGTGTTCATCTGTCTGTCTGCTTGTTTTTATCTTACAATTTCTCTCTTTTTGTTTCTGCTTTTATTGTTCTCTGTGAATCTGATATTATAGTTCTTTGTGTCTCTCTGCTATTATAGTTCTATGTGAATGTGATATTATAGTTCTCTGTGTCTCTCTGATATTATAGTTCTCTGTGTCTCTCTGATATTATAGTTCTCTGTGTCTCTCTGATATTATAGTTCTATGTGTCTCTCTGATATTATAGTTCTCTGTGTCTCTCTGATATTATAGTTATCTGTGTCTCTGTGCTGTTATAGTTCTCTGTGTCTCTCTGCTGTTATAGTTCTCTGTGAATCTCTACTATTATAGTTCTCTGTGTCTCTCTGATATTATAGTTTTCTGTGTCTCTCTGATATTATAGTTCTCTGTGTCTCTCTGATATTATAGTTCTCTGTGTCTCTGTGCTGTTATAGTTCTCTGTGTCTCTCTTCTATTATAGTTCTCTGTGTCTCTCTACTATTATAGTTCTCTGTGTCTCTCTGATATTATAGTTTTCTGTGTCTCTCTGATATTATAATTCTCTGTGTCTCTGTGCTGTTATAGTTCTCTGTGAATCTCTACTATTATAGTTCTCTGTGTCTCTCTGATATTATAGTTCTCTGTTTCTCTCTGATATTATAGTTCTCTGTGTCTCTCTGATATTATAGTTCTCTGTTTCTCTCTGATATTATAGTTTTCTGTGTCTCTCTGATAATATAGTTCTCTGTGTCTCTCTGATATTATAGTTCTCTGTGTCTCTCTGATATTATAGTTCTCTGTATCTCTCTGATATTATAGTTCTCTGTGTCTCTCTGATATTATAGTTCTCTGTGTCTCTCTGATATTATAGTTCTCTGTATCTCTCTGATGTTATAGTTCTCTGTATCTCTCTGATATTATAGTTCTCTGTATCTCTCTGATATTATAGTTCTCTGTGTCTCTCTTATATTATAGATCTATGTGTCTCTCTGATGTCACAGTCCTGAACAGTGAAGGCCTACCTGAACTATTTCTTCAACTCTGTTGGACCTTTATTCCTTTACACCGTGATCAGCTGAAACCCATGCTGTAACTCTACGCTGTAGTCATGACAACACAGCCCCATTACACTGCTGTCTCTGTGTTTAGGTGTGGAGAGTTCAGATCCAGACCAGGTGGTGTATGTGGACTCCGGTCTGGATGGTGTTGTTGGTAAAGCAGTGATCCTGGAGTGTGGATCCACCAAACCTGATGTTTACATCTGGGGCTTCACCCAACTTGGAACAGATACAAGCAAAGCTGTGGTCTATGACTTTGGAACAGGTTGACTATATCATCCACTAGTTCACTAGTTCATCATTCAATAGTTTATGATTACATCATCAACTGTTCATTAATACCTCATCCACTATGATGTACTATCCAGTCAATGACTACATCATTTACTAGTTCTTTGCTACATAATCTACTATTATTAAATCATCTAATAGTATTTACTACATCATCCACTAGTTCCTTTCAAAATCATCAAATAGTAATTACTACATCATCAACAAGTTCATTATCGTAGCCGGGCACAGTTAGTCAAAAAGTAAAATCGTTAAAAATGTAATGGATGTTAGCGACAAACGTTAACATTAAATTAATTAATTGTATTTAATAAATTAAATTAATTATTAATTAATTATTAAATAAATTAAATTAATTGTTATTATAAAAACAGTTTTTTGCTCTAAAAACACTGAAAAACATCTAACAAAGTGCAAAAAATAAAAAATATTCCAGTGTGCCAAGGGATTTTATGTAATATTTGTTCCGATAATATTTTAACTGTATGTGCTAGAAGCTTGCAGAAGCTTTTCCATTGGATTCCTGCCTTCCTGACTAAGTCAAATGACATTACATTCCTCCTTTTCCGTCAAGGCGAGGCAACGTGAAGTGACATTGAATTTACTCCATTATTGGAAGGTCTCGCCCCAGCATAACAATGAATAGCCAATCCATTTCACAGATACTAGAGTGGCATTATTTGTTGGCCAATCACAGATGATGTTTACGACACACAAATAGCTGCTTGCAAGTAATACGAGGACCCCAAGTGTTTTTTTCACTCTTGACCTTCACGCTGAATCCATGAGACTAGCACAAGATCTTACTGCAGAGAAATAACATTTATAATAACTTTGAAAATAACATCTAGATATTCAGCACAGCAAGCATTGGATTTGGTCGTCTTCCTCACTCCAGACTGAAGAAAAACATGGCTTAGACTCTTGAGGGTTTTAAAAGAATATTTATGAACTTTTTATGTTAGCGGACTTCAGTTAACTGAAGTTAAATGTAACGGAAGTTAATTAGTCCGAGCTGATTTTCAAAGTTAACTTAAATGTTAAATCATTAACAAAAATGTTAACTTCATTAATCAATGATTAACGGATTAATGATTTGATGCCCAGCTCTCTTCATTACTACATAACCCGTACAACATCTCAGACTACTGCTTAGTACTTCAGTGTTTAACCCTGTTTCCAAAAAAGTTGGGACGCTGTGTAAAATGTAAAGAAAAACAGAATGCAATGAAGTGCAAATCATTTAAACCCTAAATTCAATAGAAAAAAGCACAAGAACAACATATGAAATGTTGGTACTGAGAAATGTTATTGTTTCTTGAAAAATATATGCCCACTGTGAATTTGATGCCAGCGACACGTTTCAAAAAAGCTGGGACAGGGGCAACAAAAGACTGGAAAAGTTGTGCAATGGTAAAAAAATAAAACCTGGTGGAACATCTCACAACTAGTTAGGTTGAATTGGCAACAGGTCAGTAACATGATTGGGTATAAAAAGAGCATCCCAGAGAGGATGAGTCTTTCAGAAGTAAAGATGGGTAGGGGTTCACCACTCTGTGAAAGACTGCGCATGCAAATAGTGCAACAATTTAAGAATAACATTTCTCAACATAAAATTGCAAAGAGTTTGGGGATCTCATCATCTACAGTACAATATCATTAAAAGATTCAGAGAATCCAGAGAAATCTCTGTACACAAGGGACAAGGCCAAAAACCAATACTGGATGGCCGTGATCTTTGGGCCCTCAGGCGGCACTGCATTAAAAACAGACACAATTCTGTAGTGGAAATCATTGCATTGACACAGAAACAATTTGGAAAACCTGTATTAGTACTGTGAACATAGTTTGTCGCTGCATCCACGAATGCAAGTGAAAACTCTACTATGCACAGAAGAAACCATATATGAACATGATCCAGAAACGCTGCAGCATTCTTTGGGCCCGAGCTCATTTAAGATGACTGAGACAAAGTAGAAGACTGTCCTGTGGTCTGACGAATCACAATTAGAAATTATTTTTGGGATTAATGGACGCCACTTTCTCTGGGCTAAAGTGGAGTGGGGCCTGTAATCAGCGCACAGTTCAAAAGCCAGCATCCGTGATGGTATGGGGGTGCATTAGTACACATGGCATGCATGAGTTGCACATCTGTGAAGGCACCATTAATGCTGAACACTATATACAGGTTTTGGAGGAACATATGCTGCCATCCAGACCATGTTTTTTTTCAGCAAAGGCCTTGCTTATTTCAGCAAGACAATGCCAAACCACATTCTGCATGTATTACAACAGCATGGGTCCGTAGTAAAAGAGTCTGGGTGCTAAACTGGCCTGACTGCATTCTAGACCTGTCACCCATTGAAAACATTTGGCACATTAATGAAAAGAATAAAAGACAAAGGTGACCCTGAAATGTTGAGTAGCAGAAATCCTATATCAAGCAGAAATGGGAAAACATTTTACCTTAAAAACTACAGCAACTGGTCTCCTCAGTTCCCAAACGCTTACAGAGTATTGTTAAAAGAAGAGGAGATGCAACACAGTGGTAAACATGCCCGTCTCAACTTTTTTGAAACGTGCTGCTGGCATCAATTTCAAAATGGGCATGTATTTTTCCAAAAACAATAACATTTCTCAGTTTCAACCTTTGATATATTGGGGTATTTCAGAAGGCATGGTTAACATACTCTCTGGGTTGACTGACTCTGAGCTGTCTAACTCAGAGTTGACTGTTTCAGAACTGGTGGTAACAATTAGTTCAGTCAACTCTGAGTTAAGTTAACCCTGAGTAAAGCACGTGCATGACGAGATAAAAATCATCAATGGAACGCATAACATGATTCACCATGGCATCAGGAGGAAAAAGGCTCAAACCCCCTACTTCTTCTGAGTGGAGTTAGAAATTAATGAATGCATATGCAAAACATGAGTATATATTCAAGAAACAAGCGAAACAGTAGCAGCAGCAAAAGAACTAGAGCTAGCGTGGCAGAAAATTGCTGACTAAGTCAATGCGTGAGTATTAATTGAAAAAAGAAAAGTTACATCTTGAGTGTTTCACTCATTAAACATTTATATAATGTGAGTGCGTGTGTATAGTATTTAAGCAGGTGCAACCGAACAGGCACAAAATGTACATGGCAGCAACTGAAGAGGAAATATAAAAATATACTTCAAACAGGAAAAGTATAATTTCAGTAGAAGCAGTTGTGATGCTCTACATCAGACTTGCGCAACTCAATCGCTGGCTGAAAACGGAGTTCTGCCCGACGTAGGAGGTAGAGTTTGTAGATAACTGGCTCTCTTTTTGGGACTCTCCCAGAAATAGGGCCAGGCCTGATCTGCTGAAGAGCGACGGACTCCATCCTAGCTGGAGTGGTGCTCTTCTTTTATCTAGGAACATTGACAGGAGTCTCACTCCTATAGTCTCACCATGAAATAGGGTGCAGGTCAGGCCGCAGGCTGTTAGTCA
>JACXGI010020761.1:0-10832 GCA_016801175.1 Esox masquinongy | reverse complement strand
GTTGGGGCTCCTTTTGCCTGAATTACTGCAGCAATGCGGCGTGGCATGGAGTCGATCAGTCTGTGGCACTGCTCAGGTGTTACGAGAGCCCAGGTTGCTCTGATAGTGGCCTTCAGCTCTTCTGCATTGTTGGGTCTGGCGTATCGCATCTTCCTCTTCACAATACCCCATAGATTTTCTATAGGGTTAAGGTCAGGCGAGTTTGTAACTAATGATCAACTTTGTGCAGGCTGTCAGGCTGTCTGGTCACAGTGGAAGGCTGTGCTTCACTGGTCTCAGCACTGAAGTCATACCCCTCACACCTGAAAGAGCTGGATATGAGCTTCAATCACCCAGGAAACTCGGGAGTCAGACTGCTCTCTGTTGGATTGGAGGATCCACACTGGAGACTGGAGAAACTCAAGTATGTCCTCTAGATGTTTTCTCTGTCAATAATCAGTAATGAGGTATTAGGTTGTCATGTTGTTTTGCATCATGAAATATGAGTCTAATACAGACCTGCCTACCTGTACTCATTTTGTGTTGCATGAACACAGTTTCAAAGTCAAAGTATATGACATTATATCAAGCTGGATAATTGTCAATTCAAGGAAAACATTATAGTCAATGTAGTTATTTAAATATGACTGCACCATCAATGTTAATATGTTCAGACATCAGCTGATCTGTCTTTGTTTTCACTTGCAATAACCACATGAAAATTTTAACAGCACATTCGGAGCACAAACGAATTAGCCTATTTTCACTCAATTTGGAGCATGTTGGGGGGCTGAGTGACGACATCACCAATAATTAAATGTCTAATAAATAAAATACTGAAGCAGCCCAAACTAAAATTTTAACGGCACAAACGAAGCACAAATTAGAATATTTTGATTGATTTTGGAGGATGTTGGGGGGCTGTGTGACCTCAGAATGACCTATAAAATATTTTTTTACCATCTTTAAAATCGTAGCAGCACAAACGAAAATTTTAACGGTACAAATCAGCACAAACGGAGCACAAACAATTTAGCCTATTTTGCCAAAGTTTTGCGTTGGGTGTGGGGCCACCTTCACGCAGGTCTGCCTGTCTCACCCTGTCCTGTGTATATATAACCTCATATAAGACGTCCTATTACATATATATGACTGCAGACTCGTCAACACAGGAGTCAGAGGAAATAATCCACTTTTTGGTTTAGTTTCCTCCACCCAACTCAACACCAACTGTACAGCCAGAGGTTCCACCGTGTGACCTGCCAAGTGATCAGTAATACGTTTAGTGAGACTCACACCCAAGTCCTGAACTACAAATGCTGATCCTGCCTGACCTGTCCCCGGGTCTTTAGATCCATCTGTAAAAATGTGTGTAAAAATTCCTGAACGGGGTCCTATCGCAATATTTGAGTTTGGCTTTTTATTTTAAGAGTGTTCTAATGGTATATAATACAATACTGTTTGATAAAGTTATGGTAACGATATGCTGCTTTAAAAGGTGTACTCAAATTGGGACACTCTGGCCTTGTGCTAAACTGGTCTGATTGGTCTTTAATAAACACATACTATATCAAACCATATAATTTGTTTGTTTTTTTCACATGGACTTGATACATCAGGTATAAACAGTTCAATGAAAGGTAAAGTAGCTTAGCAGCAGGATTCATAATAAATAGTAGCAGCAATGTAAGTGCAGATAATTTGAGTGCAGGTGGACAGCCACTGAGCCATTATAGGTTTATAGATTAGACATAATCACACATACCTGGATGAATGACCAGTCAATCAGGTAGCTTATTATCAAACTACAGTAAGTGACTTGCTTACTTTTGTGAAGACTATGCAAACATAATAGCTAAGCATAATCACACACAAGCTCAAAAACAGGAAATGTTAGCTAGCTAGTAAGTTAATATTGTTACCTAGCTAGCTAATGTTAACAGTAACGTCAGTAGCTATAGCTAGATAACTAGCAATACAAACGACTTTGTCAACTTTGGAATTATCTGTAGCTAGTTAGCAAACGTTACACTTACCAAAGTGTTTTAATAATCTGAACAAGCAAATGGAAATGGTCAGAAACACATCTGATGATTGGCCGCAATTGTTGTCAAACGGTGTTGAAACAAATGCTCTAAACAACTTCATGTGTAAACTTTTAATATTTTTAAATGCTGACAATTAAGACTTTAAAATTGGGCAACAGTTATGTGTGTTTACGTATGTAAAATTGTTGAGTAATGAAGCTGTGGAAGTAGGTTGTATTTCTAAAATGTTTACAGATTTTCTAATCAGCAGAAATCTGAATTTCGTTTGAAAAACGTTTGTTTAACGTTTCTGAAATTTTTGGATGACGTGTAATTCCAAAAACTCAAATAAAACAATGTTAAATTACATGTATTACTTCTCATTACTGACTCAATGCTCTATGATATCTGAACAGGTTATGAAAAGTATTTACTACGACCCAAATCCTGGTGCTTATGTGGGTAGAGAGAGCGGTTTGAAAAGAGCGTATTTGGAGAAAACCGGGGAGATCCTCAAATATGGCGATGCAAATGACTGGCTACTCACCCAGGACACATACACGCTACACAGGCCTGTAGCTATACATTATCAAAGAAACAGAGTCATTGTTCATGATATAAATTCACAATTTCAGCTGGATTTGGTTGACATGAATGTTTACAGTGTGGAAAAAAATAACATGAAATTTATGGTAACATGCATAGATGTATTAAGCAAATATGCATGGATTTGTGTGCTGAGAAATAAAAGTGCAATTGAGGTGAAGCGAGCATTTGAAGACATTAAAAGAAGGACGAACACCACAAAAAGTCCAAACGGACAAGGGGAAAGAGTTTTTAATTCACATTTTGAAATGTTAATGAAGAAGTACAACATAAAGCAATTTGCTACAGGAAATGATGTCAAAGCTAGTATCATTGAGAGATTTAATAAAACAATGAAATCACAAATGTGGCAGTATCTCACAGCTGCCAACCCTCATCGCTATGTTGAGGTTATTCAAGATTTAGTTCATGGTTACAACCATAGCTACCATCGGTCTGTTAAGATGAAGCCTGCTGACGTTTGTAAAGAAAATGTTAGACTAGTACTCAAGAACCTGTATGGTACAACAATGATGAGAAATGGTAATCAAAGTTACAAGTTCCGAGTTGGAGATACTGTGAGACTCTCAAAGTTGAGAGTGACATTTACCAAAGGCTATGAAAAAGTGTACACAGATGAGTATTTTACAATAACAGAATGAATTCCGTGGGTACCTCCTGTATTTAGAATAAAAGATTACCATGGTGATGTGATAGTTGGGACCTTTTATGAATAAGAATTATTGAAAATAATCGTGGCTAAGGATGAAACTTTTAAAGTGGAAGCAGTTCTGGATGAGAAAGTACAGAAAGGGAAGAAAATTAGTCTTGTGAAATGGCTTGGTTGGCCTGAGAAATTCAACAGCTGGATGCCATCGGAACAAGTCTTTGACCTACAAACTGGATAAAACACTAGGATTTGCTGGACTACGTCATTTACATCGACTGCGATCAGCATGGGTGACGGTGGTTTCTACATAACGCTGCCCAATAACTCGTTGAGACATGTCTGTCTAAACATTTCCAGTTCAAGCTATACCACAATATTTGCCAAAACTATAGATTTGAAAGGTGATTGGGAAGTATCTTTGATAGAATTCCAATACCTGCATACGCGGAAGACTTTTATATGGGGTGAAAATGCATTTGATCTACATGACTCGAAACACGACAAAACTTGGAAATATGAACTCAACACTGGTTATCACAATGGCATAGGAAAACTAGTGGCAGAGATCAACATTTATATAAAACCAGATGGTATATGGTCGGGGTATGATGAATTTAAAAACAGAATGTTTCTAAAAAGCGAACCCCATTTTAGTTTAAAATGTAGTGAAAAGTTGGAACAGATTAGGTTTAAAACCAGGCGATCGGTGGTACGCCCCATGGTACGGCCCATTCCCCACAGATATTCTGGCAGGGTTTAACACCCTATACATCTACACAGATATAACTGATTATCAACGAGTTGGTGACAGTCATGTCCCGCTGTTGAGAACTGTACATATTGCAGGGAAAAAGAACGAAGTTGTCACAGTGACATACGACAAGCCACACTACGTACCTCTTAGTAAGAGTCAGTTTGATGAGATCTGTATTGAAGTAAAATCTGATCAGAATCAGTTGGTTTCATTCATAGTGGGAAAGGTGATTGCAAAATGACACTTCAGACCCGTCAAACAATCTTTTAGACAATAAGATGCAGCCACAGAAACTCTTTGATGATCCTCAAAGGTATGTTGAATACTACATAAAACAGGCTGGTAACGGTTTACCGGGGTATCATGGTAGCTCTGCAATGTATGGGGCTGGTCTGAGGGGCCTTTTCCGAGGGCTTTTCCAGATGGCAATACCTTTGTTGAAGCTTTGGTTCTCAATAGCAAAACCACATTTGAAAAATGCAGCGAGGAATATAGTTGGCGAGGTTGTTAGCAATGTTATGGCATGCCAAACAAAACAGCAGGATGGATCTGGATTGATGGTTATGACTCGAGGTGGAAAGAGACCACCTGGTAGGAGGAGCCGACCAAAGAGTAAAAAACACAAAAATGAGACAAAAACAAGAGCCACGGTTAAAAGAAAACATACAGCTCGTAGGACACTCAAAGGGAACACCGCAAGGTTGATTAAGAACATATTTTAGGAAGATGGCACTCCTACACCGTATGTCACAGTTTCTTTCACACAGACATATATTGAGAAAAATTCATACATTGAAATACCAACCCTATCAGCAATAATAGACGCAGCCCCTCTGAAGTTGTTTATTGCAGGAAATGGCGAAGACTATGTTGACATAAACAATACTTTGTTGTACCTACGTGTAAAAGTCACTAAACCGGACGGAACGAATATTGATGCCGGAGCACGTGTTGAGGTTATTAATTACCCGATAGCCACCCTATTTTCACAAGTGGATGTCTCCTTGGGTGATCGTTTAATTAGCCAGAGTAGCAACACATACCCCTACAAGTGCTACACTCAACCACTGCCAAGTACCCAATTAGAAGAGTGTGTATGAAGACAGTTTACCGGCGGGGGGTCGCATTTGCATCCAGGAAAACCTTTTTTTAGGACCTCTGCCAAAATGTATTGTCGTTGGATTGGTGGACAATGACAGTTTTACAGGAAGTTACACAAAAAATCAATTTAATTTCAAACATTATAATTTGGAGTTTATGGTTATGTATGTAGACGGTCAGCAATTTCCTAGCAAACTGTTTCAACCAGATTACACAACGGGGTCAGCAGTGTGTGAATTTTACCAATTGGCCTTAGCTTCAGGAAAATACCTAAAGGACCAAGCCTTGGCCATTGACAGGTCTGACTTCTTACATGGCTATGCCCTTTATGCATTCAACTGCGCGCCAGATGAGGAATGCAGTCAATACCTATCCTTGATTGTTACACACCCTCTAGCAAGGGCGACTTGCTAAAAAAACCTTTTCCCAGGGACAAACAAAAACACACAGGTTGAACAAGGACCAAACAGCACACAGCAAACAATAGACTAGACAACACCAAACAAAACACCACAGCAATACATACTTACAGGAAACAGGACAAAGTGAGATGTATGTGCTAAAGTAAGTGATGTATGAATAAACAAACAAAGTGTTTGTCTATCAAAAAGGGTATGTATCTCAAGAGTGTCTATGACCATGTGGGGTAAAGCAAAAGAGTCTCTCTAGGAGAACCAACTGACTGGGTTTTTAAACCAGGGATGTATGATGCGATTGGGTAATGGAAAAAGGAACAGGTGATGCAATTAGGAGGGGTGTCCACTGATTGGTCCACCTCAGCAGTCAGGCGATGCACTAATGATTGCCAGGTGGGAAACACCAGCGAGCACAATCAGGAACATAAAGGACACCTGGGGAAACGGCAGGAGCGGAGAAAACACAAACGCACATACAGGGTACCTGCATGCATAACACTGATCAAATCAGGAAATGTACAACTTGAGATGAGATTCAGACAACCACTGCCCCACACAATTAATTTGGTTGTTTATTAAATTTTTGACTCCATTATCAAAGTGTCAAACCGGAGACAAGTCATGGTTGACTACTTTTAGGAAAACAGCATGGAAACGAATACTGCAGAGTTGACCAGTGTGGTGAACCAATTTTCATCTAGGACTCATTTCTATGGTGTGCTGGCATGCGACCAACCACCTAGTGAACCAGTCTAGGACTCATTTCTATGGTGTGCTGGCAGGCGACCAACCACTTAGTGAACCAGTCCAAGATGTTGCATCCATGATGATTGTTAATACACATCTGAGCAATCACCCCGGGGAGCACTGGCTGGCTATTTACATCACAGACGATGGCGATGGAAGGTTTTATGACAATTTTGGAAACCCCCCAGATTTTACGTATTTTCCCAAGTCAATCAGTGCATTTCTGCAAACCTGTGAGAATGTGGAATACAGTTCAAAACAAGTCCAGGACATGATTTCAACCACGTGTGGACAACATTGTGTGTTCTTTCTCTATCTAATGACAAGAGATCTGAGTTATGAAGATGCTATGTCTATTTATATTGATGATTTACGGGAAAATGATGCGCTAGTCTCAGTTTGTAGCTAAGATGTACCAGAGTAAGCGTCATAAATAAATGTTTAATTGCATACAAAATGCTCTATCTTGTGAATCGTTTAATTTGTGTCACGGTTGTTATAGAGATGTATAAGTAAATCATGTTTATGTCTGCTTTATTATTAAAAAATAAAACCGATCGTAAAACCACATCGATGTTTACATAATATTTGTCATACAACAATTATTCAGGGCAAAAACATACACTTTGACAAATGATAAAAATAAAATTAAAAAAATACATTAAAAAGGAAGGCATTTGGTGGGGTCTGTGGTAGGGGGTACAAAGAAAGCTTTGGTTGATTGATAATCAGTTGTGGGGGGTGTGGTACTGGAAGTAGGTGCCCGGACTGTGGCTAAATAATGCAGTGTGTCGCCGGGCGTTTGTTTATAAAAATTTATTTTACGCCTCAGATCCAACAGGGGCAAACCCTTGATTATCTCTTCTTTGAAAATGAATTCACCATTTGAAGTCCATGAAGTCAAATCTTCAGATCTGAGCATTTTATTAAGTATATATATTCAACATTCTTCTTACTCCTCACAGTCCCATTATCTAAAATTCTATTAAAAAGGATAACATTTCAGTCAACAGTTTGCTTAGTCTCAGTCATGTTTACTACATCAGCCCCAGTCTTAGACCCGGGTAGACTTAAAGTCAGTGTATTTGTGTCAAAATCCCCCTGTCTAACAACAGTCAAAAAGCTTTGTCAAATGACAGAGTATCTTTTAGCTTTCTCTTGTAAATCCATATCAGGCTTCAACAGTATATTGCGAATCGATGAGTCCAAATCATTTTCAAAAGATTGTCTTACATCGGTGCTAGTCGTTTTGGATTCTCACAGTTTTTCTAACTGATGTTGTGGTAACAGAAAAGTTTTCAGAGTATGATCCATGTTCTTTAACCGTGTCTCGATGCAATTAGACTGGTTAGGAACGGAACTACAATGCTTAGTAATGGTAGTAGAAAACCTCCAGATTGGTTGATGGTTTTTCTTTTCTTTACTACTGAAGTGTTCTTTCTAGACATGTATATCATTTTGGCTTTTTGTCTCTTTACTTTTCGGAGCTGCGATTCTGTTAAGGGTATATTTCCGCGCCTTAGATTTAGAGCTATTTCACAGAGTGATAGAATGAGTTCAGTGGAAGCTGATTCTAAAATAACTTTTCGTTGGCTCGCTGGTGCCTTAAATAACATCTTCAAAAGTGGTAAATTTCTACAAATGCATTTAGACATGATCAAACTTTCTTAGAAACATACATGACAGGCCAATCTCAGGAAAACAACCCCATTCTCAGACGGTTGTCTTCTGGTGTTGTCGCTTTAAAGTCAATAAGTAAATAACCAAAAGGTGGATGTGTTGCATCTTTAAAACTCTCCAAGAAGAACCGAAAAAGACCAGGGTATACCTGTCTGCCTAAAGTACTAATATGCAGATTGTTACGGGGGTTTCTAAACAAGATGAGGTAATTTGTGTTCAAGTTCTACTAGATTTGCCTTTAACAAACATGTTTTGGACAAGGTAAATTGCAGTCAGGTTACAGTGGTGTGAATATTGTGATGCACTTTTCATTAAATCGTCAATAATTAAAAGATTGTTTTTCTGAATCGCTAAAAGATTGTCATCATACAGTGATGTTGGTAGACCTTCTATAAAATTAATCTCATAATTTCGTCATATAGCGGTTGCCAACATGAATAAACCCAGACGATATTCTGAATTTCTTTGGAGAAAACAATGTCACATTATCCAGCAACATTTTCACAAAATACTTTTTTCCTCCGAGTTACAGGGTCCGCTATTGACACAGCTGAATGGGTGTTGTAGTTGTGGGTCAAACCCGCTATCCATCCTAGAATGTGAGTTAGTACCCGTAAGGCCTTGTACTGTAATCGGGGAGCAGTACACGTTTGTTGTACACAACTCTGAAGTGCTTGGACACTACTTGGTTTTTCAATGTGAATGTTCTTTTATCTCTTGCAATTGTGTCTGCATTAGCAAGGACGTGATCATCATCATCACCTTCGCCTCGTAAATAGTTTTCAACCAGTCCTGTTAGCATCTCCAAATTTGCAATACCTGAGTTGTAGCTGTTGAGTGTAATGCCTTTTGCTTTGAGACAGGTCAGACCTTTAACGGTTTTGTAACCATATGTCTCAGGGTCACCACTAACAAATTTTGCAATGCTTCCACCATCTGTGGAACGGACCTAGTGGGGCTACTCAATCCTCATGGCTTGTGACAAAGATCGCTGAATCAGTGCGTGTAGAGCACACGTCTATCCAACTTCTACAAAAGTGAATACAACTCGAGTCTAGCTTAAGCTGTTGTGAAAGCAGCAAAAAATGGTTTGATTGTTGTCTGTTTTGTGTAACGCCACTGTACCATCGCAACTGTGTCTGAGATGAAAGAGAAAAGACAAACTTATATTTCACTAGAAAAAAAGGTAGTGGTTAAACTCCAGATCTGTAATTAACATTGTGTTCATAAGGATAGTCTGCTCACCCATCTTACCCCAAAGACTATTCATTGCCAATTTAGCCAAAGATCACCTAGCACTGTTTACAACAATGTTTTCCTTGTCAAGCTGTACACCCCCTCCTTTTCATGACATTCACAAATATACTGTTCTTTAGCATCATCGTCAACCACTGATGGGAGGAAGCCGCTAGCTTCCTGCTTCTGCTTCAGGAAAGTTCTCATGTAATCCGCAAAAAGATTATCTGATGTCCTGGTGAAATCCAAGACTTCTAATATTTTCACAATGCAATAACCTTTCTTAACAGCCTTAACCAGCTCAATAGAAACCCAGCTACCAGTTAAAGCTCTTTCTGAATCAGTATGTGAACAATCAGTTACCTGGTTTTCCGACTCTGCACAATCTACACAAGGGAAAGAACAGCTTACCACAGACCCTGTGCGGTAAAACAGGGTGTCAGCCATTGTTTGTGCATCAACCCTTACTGAATCTTTGTCACCAGGTTGGTGCTTATTGAACAATGACACTTTGGGTGACCGTGTCAGAAACAACCTAGAAATTCATAGACTGTGCACACACCATCACGTTCAGCGTATCCATCAACGTGGTAGGCACCGATTTTCACTTCACCCCTGTTCAGGGCGTGCTGTATCGATATATTCTCACCAGAAGCCACATATTCAAGCCATTGTAGCTGTTTGAGAATGTCTGCTGACAACAAATGTAGTTGTCTGGGGGGACTAATGCAATTGTGTCCTTGGTGAGGAATCTGTTGCTAAAGACTTTCAAGCAAGCCGAAGCAATCGTAATTGACCGGAATGGATCATCACCACCACATTCCAGGAACTTAAGTCTGTAACGCATACAACCCTCTCTCAAGATGAACACATCATTCATGCAGTAAGCCTTTATTTCATCCTTCATGACAAAGGTGTCTTTGGAAACCATTTTGTACCATTGCAAAAACTCTACTTTAGCTATGATGGTATTCACACCGTAGTAATGTGGTTCCGGATGGGGGCCCACTGGTTGTAGGACATCTGTTTTAGCACTTATCGGAACATAAATGCCGGGGGGTTTAGCATTGCTGAACTCTGGTGCCCTTTTGCTGAACATCAAACATCTTGCTGCTGATATAATGCCTATTAATTGCCTGGGAATTTAACATTCCGGAACAAAGACCCATTTGTTTAGCATCAAACATCTCACTACTGTGATAACACCTGTCTGGGGTGTTTATCAATAGTTGTAAAACATCAAACATCAATGCAATCATAAATTACAAAGTCACCGGACATGCATACGTCATTCCGGAAGTCTATATGTCATACAGGAAGTCCCACCCAACAAACCGGAAGTCCCGCCTACCAAACTGGCAGCCCCGCCCACCTGTCAAATAAATGTGGAAGCCCTGCCCACCGGGATCATAAATCACCAAAGTGACAGAATATACCCTATATTTACTATTGATAGGTTTTCAGAACAGGTCTGATAAGAGGTATGACATGCATCATGTCATGTGGCCCATCAGAGAATCCAGGAAGGTGAATTCTATGGCCGAATGGTACTACAGCAGTCTTGTGATAGAGTGTTCATGATATCGAATCTAGGTTTTTGCTTATCTATATTTCGCCCGAACTGTGATTGATGCAAT
>JACXGI010020760.1:0-10819 GCA_016801175.1 Esox masquinongy | reverse complement strand
ATAGGGTCAAGGTTTAGAGGGCTGTGGGGATTTCTCACAGTGATGGAGAAGTAGCTGACTCCATACATCTCCAGGTCCTGAGCTATCTTCAGGTAATCCATTTCAGCCTCATCCCTGAGAATAACACAAACACATCACAACACAAACACATCACTGTTGCAGATGCCACCCAAGCACACCTGATTCTTAAAACATCCAACTAGAGGAATTGTGTGCTTGTCTGGCGCTACAACAAGAATATGTACCGCTGAGAAACAGCTCAGCACCAGAGTTGAGAAACTTTCAGTGAACTCTCTCATAGATTTTTTTCTCTCCACTGGTTAGCTGTTCTCACCTGGCGATGCCTCGGTGCTCCGCATACCAGGCTGTGATCTTCTCCTCCCACATGTCTGGTGTCATCTGGTACTGCATCAGAACCTGACGCACAACACATCAATAATGCACATTGTCAGATGCATCCGCAAACAATTCTATTTCCCAAAGTGCCACTACTTACTCTTTTAGGTAGGAGCTCATCTTGGGCCAAGAAACCTGGCTTGTGAAAGTTTGGGTCATAGTCTCCATACTGCATCAGAGGGAAAATAAATGAATGTAGAGAATTTAAGATGCAGACTAACATAATTATGTAACCTTTCTCCTTCAACATAGAGGATGTTCACACCAACGTCCCTTCCTTACCTTGGCTTGAACAGCATACGATGCCAACAGAACAGAGGCTTCAGGGGAGCAGAAAATCTCCTCGTCTAATATCTGTTTTTTCACCTGGAGGGAAGCAGACACACATTTTTCTGTTCCGTGAAATTAATGGTTTTACCCCCAAACTATGTTTCAGTATTTCATTAGACCACTGATGATGCGATCCCCAAAGAAGCATTCATATCAGCAATAATGTTTTTTTTTGTAACTGATACGCTTTAGCCTGAAACCTAGAATGCTGACTTGCATACCTTTTGGGCATTGCGTTGGAAGTGGACTAATGATTATATGACCAACTTGAACAGTTGGCATGATAACAGACTCCTCTGGACAGTAACATCAGAAGGAATAAATCCTAAATGATTATCCAATTCACGCGTTTAGACTCGCTAAAAAGAAACTGTAAGACAATGTGGTGCACCTGCAGGAAGAAGAGATGCTGTGTGATTTCCTGGACCAGCTCTTCTTCTACCTTCTCGGGGAAAAACTTGGCCAGGAAGTGAAAAGTTATAGGTGAGTCTTTAGGGACCTCCTGATCCAAGACCTTAACCAGAAAAAAAAAAGAAGAGCAATCAACAATGTTAGGGCAACAACACATACAGTATGTCCTTCCCATTCTTTCAACATCGCTCCATCTTTACTGTACTCATCATACCCTATCTCCCTCATTTAAATTTCACACTCACCCGTTTCTCTGGCTTTAACCAAGCGTAGGTGTCCTTTACTGTGTACCGGAGCCCAAAGAACCAGGTTTCCCTCAGACCCACCGTCCGACAAACAAGATCAAAGAGGTCTTTCCCTTTCCATTTCACCTGAGATAATTGTTAGTGAGGAAAATACAGGCTATTTTGTATTGGGATATTTTTGCAGACTTTGTTCACTATGTTGTTTTCACAATAAAGATTTTTAATTTTATAATAGTGTGCAAGTGTGTAAAGAGACACAGGAGTGACTGCAAGCCTACTTTCAGCTGGTGTTTTTTGTTGCAGACACACACACAGATGGTCATCAGTACATTATGTTAAAAGTCCTTTACCTCACAACTAAACTCCATTTCTGCATCCATAGTGATGACTTTGACTTTAAAAGTCTTCGGTTGTTTCTTTTTTAATCCTAAAATCGACATATTGGAGGCCTCAAAAACTAGTGAAATACCTGTAGAGGCGAAAAGATCACAGAAAAAATGTAAACCAATCAACCTTATAGTCTGGTTAATCGAAATAACCTCACACACTATCACTTTGTTCCAGGCGTATAGCTAAATCACTGCAGGGATTTCTATCTGCTTTTAATACACATGCGCAAAGTGTAAACTGGTTTGGTCTAGGTAAACTAGCTAGCTAGAGAAGAATACAGATTGGCTTTTCATATCCAGTCAGAAGAAATTATTATCACGTAGCGTGCATACTGTAACGTAGTGAACTGCGACTAGTCTTTACCTTAACAAGTCACCAACGTTAGTAGACTAGGCCAAATCCCTGGATTGAAGTTATCCACTCCTGCAGTCCAAGAATTCACGCGTAAGGCTGATATTTGGCTAGGAAAGACACCGCCGTATGCTAAGATAGCTAAATAGCTAAGTACTGTCTAGCTACGATAACACGAACAAGTTTTACGCCACGAAAGCGGACCAAAACAAGTTCTGGGACGGTCGAAACTGTACGCAATCCTCCCTAGACATAGTTGAAAAAAACGGCCACTCCGCTAAAGTTATACAGACGAAACTTTTGAAAAGGACGGGTAAGCAGCTAACTTGGCTACCTTATTGCTTAAAATAGGGTATTTTCCAGAAGCTAATGCTATTGTTTTGACTCGCACTCTACAGGTGGAAACATGAATAACAACTCAAATACGAATTCACAGTTGCGCGTGCGCCACATGCGACGAGCTGTTCAGCAGACGTAAGACTTTCAATAATTTCTGTAATGCATGAACCTAGTAGCACAGTTTCGGAATTTAGCTAGGTAGAACGTTAGTTAAAAAACAAGTATACATGCCTCTCCAAAAGTTAGTAACATGTTGTAATCATGTCGTCTTAGTTCATGCGATTTATAACTGCAACGTTCGAAAACGTTTTGAAAGTGAACATGTCGTAATTGTTCAGACTTTATTTTGCGTGGACCGCTGTGTTTGGCTGGTCGTAGTAAATTCATTCAATTTGCCAGACAGATTATTAAAAACAATTTATTTTTAAATATATACATTTATATTAAATATATAAATTAATGTCAAATCCAATTCAAACCTACCCTGTGTTCTTGTGTTGTAATTAATCGTTTTAACGTTAATACGTAATAATAATAAGATATGTTGGAGGTTTCTTCAAATGCTTTTTTAAATTAAAAAAGTGTCTTACATAGAGGCCCAACCCACTTTTTCATACAATTTACAGTGATGAGTCCTAAGACTATAACCACATAAATCAAAGGGCCCAGTAGACAACTAATTGTTTAAGTGTAGAATGTGAGGCTTGCATACAGATTGTATCACAACAAGAACGACAAAAATGGCCTGGACAATTTCTTTTTCACTATCAAAAGATTTAAAAAAAAAATCTAAATATAATTTTCATTTTTTGCGAGGGAACTGGTTCAATGTGCTTTCTATCCAGGAGGTTAATGGGCTCCCTGCACAACCACTTTCGCATTCTCCTTAATACTAGTGATGGGCATTTCGGCTTTTCAGTGAGTCGGCTCGTTCAGCTCAGCTCACCAAAAAGAGGCGGCTCCCAAATGGTTCTTTAAAAAATATGTTTTGTATTTTTTGAAGTCAAACAGTTTGCGATAGTTTGACTATGATTGGTGTTAAAACAATTCTGATTAAATTATTAAATGAAATAATGCACTACCTTAACCACAATGTATTTAAAATGCATTGGTTTGTTATGAAAACGAATGCTATTAAACATTTGCGTTTAAAGTAACTTTTTAATGTAGGGTGAATTCGGGTAATCTGGGACATTTTTTGCAATGTTGACTTCTGCGATTTATTCCGATATCTGTCTAACACGTTAGATCAACACATTATACCTTTCTGAAATCCCTAAGAAGTTTTCTAACCACACCAGAGGAAATAATGTAGATATTAAACCCAGAGGAGACATGCCACAGCTATTAGTGTTTTTTGTACCCAACAAAAATAATCTGCCTGAATTTGATGATTTGGGACAGGTCACTTTGTAATCTGGGACACTTGTATTTAGGCTTTTAAAAAAGCCTAAGTCTCTCTGTATACCAAGATCAATATCACTAATTTGTAAAAAACGCGATGAAAAGATGACAAGGTCAGGAAGCTGAATAAGAAATATCATAGTATTCATAGAAATTACTTTAATTCATAAACAAAAAGTTATTTTTTCATACAAATATCCAGTAAAATACTTTTTATCTCTACATGGAATTAGTTGATCTACCATGTTAATACATTTAAATTCATTCTATTAAAATTGTATAACATTTCTTTTATAATCTACTAATATTCAAACAACAGAGATTAACTGATTATTCAGGTTATTCATTCAAACTAGCTAGAAAACATGCTAGCTAGTTTGGTCACTAAGCAAACAATCAGTTTAAACAGACAAGGACAAAATTAAAATGAGTGATGTGACCAAATAACCGTGTATGCAACTTAAGGAAGTCCCAAAATGCATATTTCCCCCATTCAAAGAACAAAAATGACTGTCGCAGATTACCCAAATCATTTGTCCCACATTATCAATCATGTTTTGATAATGTGGGGCAAACCAAAAATGCTTGAAAAAAAAAAAACTAAACCACATTTTCAACACTAAAGCATTTTTTGTTGCTTGAATAGATCACAAACATAATTTGACAACAACCAGCAAAATTGTCTTATTTATGACAGATTTATACCCTTAACATTAATCTTTTCAGAATCCTATGTCACTGACCTTTTCATGCAATTTCCAGGGGAGCATCTGATTTAACATTAACCCTGTCCTATTCTGTGAGATCACCCCAATGATATAATGTGATTTCAGTCATATGACATCTATATCAAACCTATAGTAGAAGTCCTGTTGACTAGATTTAGTTAGAACAGGAAATAAACACAATGGAGCTTAGGTGTCCCGCATTACCCAATGTCCCAGATTACCCGAATTCACCCTATATAAACAAAGTGTATAAATCTAACCATTCAAAACGAATACAATCTGAACAGCATAATTCGAATGCTTTTGGACCTGTGAACTGTGTGACCGGGTGTCACATAGAAAGGATAGACATTTTTGATAGGCAATTTGGACATTAGGGAGCACTTATTGAAATTGAAAGTTTTGCACTGTATGGTCATTTTATGCATATTTTATTACATTCTACTGTATGCACAACATGCACTCATCCAGGCCTATATAACTATAAGAATAAAATAGACCGCTGATTCATTACAAACCCATCTGTGAAAATGAGTGTCGGTGAGTGAACTTTTCTTTCCTCCATGATTTTCGACTGTGTGTAATTGGTTATGGAAGCATTTTGCCCAGCTGCTTTAGATTAAGTGTCCAACAGCCTGTGCAAATGATGTCCGTGATTGTGGGTGTTATTTACGGTAACAAATTAATTCAAACATGTTATTGAAGACTGATATCAGCCTGCGTGGTCAGGCCTAGTACTTTTAAATTACAACAACTTTGCCTATTTTGTGCCAAATGTCACTTTTGTTTTGCTGTTTTGAACACCCCTTGATTACCTACTAGAAATTAGAATATCCTTCAATGCATTTCTTTATTTTCTGTTAAGTTGAAACAAATGAGTAATTATAATTACACCTCCGATCTCTGTTCGTGATTCTGAAATATGCGTCAAAATAGATGCAATGAAAGGTGTTTTCTCGGCTCTCTCTAAGTTGCGCATTGGTGCGGTTTATACACTGAGCGGCTATAAACGGGAAATTACG
Source organism: Esox masquinongy (assembly GCA_016801175.1). Classification (NCBI taxonomy): domain Eukaryota; kingdom Metazoa; phylum Chordata; class Actinopteri; order Esociformes; family Esocidae; genus Esox; species Esox masquinongy. The sequence goes on along the minus strand of JACXGI010020760.1, from coordinate 5,203 downwards.
GTAGTCTGAGCAGACAGGACGAATGTGTGTGCTTGAGCATTTCGGCCTATATTCTTTTATTTATTATTTCATTTCATTATAAATAGATTCGGCTCTTCTGATATGCGAGCCGGCTCGCTACGGTCACCTACAAGAACGACTCATCAATACTTAATACTGCTCCTGCATTTCCGGTTGTGCCTATCCCATATTAAAATAATCGTTTTCTTTTATTAAAGGTGTTTACAAGAGTTGCCTAAAATGAACAATGTTAATCGTATTTGCAAGGCTACAGCTAGCAAGTTGGAGAAAGTATTTAAGATGTATGTATCGACATACATAAACGATTACGAAGATAGTAATTTTCATGAAATGACGTCCAGTGAAGCTGGTTCGAGGACAGCACAGTAGTCATGATCCAGACTAATCATGAATCTCACATCGCATACTACCTAAGTACGTACTGTTTAGTATATAAGCCAGTATTGGAACCGATTGGGACATACTAGCTCGTCATACAATTGCGTCTGAACATTAGATCATTTTGTCACGCATTAACATAACGCCAAGTTTGAATATTTAGCTAGACACCATTAAGCATCATTAAACTGACTAACGTTTCTTGTTAAGTTTAATGGTTTATTAGCCGGTAATAGGCCTACTAGTATCTTGAAATTGCGAGCGAGACTGAAGATGAACTTTACACTGCCAAAGACATTTTAATTTCATGCCACAACAACGTTCTTCTTTCCTTTATTCGTCTATGACATTGATACAATAACTGTCACTGTAGATGACGATAACTGACTTTTTCGAAAAGTGACAAGACGAATCAAGTGTGCTACATTGGAGTTGGAGGGAGGACCTACAGGATAGTAGATTTCCAGGAACACGGTTTGGACAGCCCTGACCTAGGTGGTCTTTGTTGAAATGCCTGCTGCATACTTTAGATTGGACTGTAATATAGTGAAGTGGTCCCGGCGTATTTGCACTAACCACTGCTTCTTTAGCTCAAGCGGGAAGCTATGCATATAACCCCAATCAATTTTGTAGATGCGGCGCACAGAGGTACAGAGCAATTTTCTGAAAATGTCTTTACTTGTTGCTTAAAAAATAAGTTATAAAAATATATTTTTCTGAGTCTCAATCATGTTTATTTATCTAGCTAAACTTGCGCCGTCTGACGAATGTATTCAACTAACTTACACGCGCCGGAAACAGGCGAGCAGTATTATTGTAAAAGGGCAGTACGTCACCACCCTGAGTGCAAGTAGCCCATATGAAGAGTGAGCCCCAGGCCCCATCCCATTGTCCCCCAGAAACAGTAAGCCCTGAACCCCCACAGACTAAACTGACGTCACCTGGTAAGTGATTGAGTGCAAGAGGTTGCAAGGGCTCAAAATGCTATAAATAGTAATGGGACAGTAATCAGCCTACTAGTATCTACTTACTACTTGGAATAGTCATAAGAATTGAGAAATTTCTAGCAAGACTGAAGACGAAATTTACACTGCCAAAGCTATTGAATTTCATGGCACAATGTTAGTTTTTCTTTCATACGTGAATGATTGATGCAATAAGTATCAATATAGGTGACAATAACTGAAAATACTATACAATATAGGTGACAAGTGAAAAGACGAGAGAATCGTGGAAACCCCTCCTCTTCTACTGCCCACAAGCGATTGTGGTCTATATATATACCCCAAAAAGCATGCAGCCTCTTGCACTCAATCACTTACCAGGTGACATCAGTTAAGTCTGTGAGGGTTCAGGGGGGACATTGGGATTGGGCCTAAGAGTTATGCAACCCTTGGATTACGTGTATAACCTTCTGAGGGAGGGAACAAGGTGCCACAATGGGGACATGCATATGTCTGTAATTTCACTGAAAACAGCTGTCTTGGCATAGTATGGACAATATACACCAGATATATTCAGATAGTTAAAGCAAAAATGCCAAAGTTGCCAAAAATTACCATGCCAAGATTAGCAAAAACACCGTTTTTAACAGGGATATACACAGGTGTTTTTTTTTTTGCGAAGATGGCTACTTTGCTCCTCTTTACCCTCCCTATCAGCTCTGTACACATTGTAACTTTCCAATCCAATCTCTGTCCAGAATTTTCTTACATGTTTTACAGAGAATGAAAATGTCTGATTTTGTCTGAGACGCCCATATTTTAAAATGGTCCAAATTTGACAATAGGCTCTGTATATTGAAGTGTAAATTTGACAATAGGCTTTGTATACTGTTATGTATTGACAATCCAATAGGATTGTCAATACATAACAGTTTACTATCTACATGGGTATTTCATGGGTATTTGAGCACAACCTAATGTAACAAGTGCAGGAATATTAAATGTTACTGTAGTTTGACTAGGGCATCTACTCTTGAATGAACGCATCAAATGAGAAAATTGAATAAAATAGTACAGGCTATAAAAAAAAGCCTTTATTTGCCTGAGGTGAGTTAGCAATTTCTCATCACTGAATAGCATTTGGCATAGAGTGAATACTGGGTTAAAACAGACATGCACCTCTTTTATTTGGAAGATATCTGTCTAGTTTAAAAGGTAGCTGAAGGAAGAAACAGAGATTGTCTATGCCATCTTAATAATATGATTCAAGTTCATACTTAAAGATTCATTCTTGGACATTTGGCATTTGATTGTAAAGGTACCTGCAAAAACAGGTCCCTGAAAAGTTTGTATTGTGTATAAATGTAATGAATGTGCAGTTGTGTTCATGACATCAAAAGCCCTTTCAAATTTGGATTTTTATGGCTATTTGATGTACTTGCTAAGAACAAGTATCAGTGGTGATCTCCTACCATTGAGAATAAGGATTGTTTGGTAAATCAAACATTTACTCATCTATTTCCCAACTTCTAATGACTCCAATATCCAATACACTAAAAATAATGGAGTCATGTGTCAAGGCTAGTATTCTTTATGTATGTTTTTCGTCAAATTGATGACAACTGACTTCTGGTTAGCATGTGGTTGGGGTGAACGCACATTTTGGAGGCTGCTAAACACAAACTACTTGATCTTTGACTTTTTGGCATTGCATTCACCTTTTCACAATTCCAAACATTTCAGCAAGTTTATAGTTTACCTTTATCTTTGTATGTCGCAAGTTTGAATGTGGAAGCGTGCTGCAGCTGGCATTTCTTCCTCCGACATGGCAGACACTGTCACCCAAGATGTCAACACAGACTCTTCTTCCCGTGCAGTCACATTTGCCAACCTGAAGGATGCCGTTAGTTACTGGGAATGTAACTCCAGTTATATGAGTGTTAGCGGAGCCCCCTAGAGGGGCTTTACCTCCTAGTGGTTTACCCTGGCCGTGTTAGCGGCCGTACTGCAAACTCATTATGCAAGATGCAACAGCCAATCAGGGCACGCCTGCCCCTATATAGGACCCGTGAGCCCAGAAAACGCCCTCCTGAGTTTTATTCAGCAACTCTTGGGACGGCAGGGCAACAGGTCTAGGGGGCTCCGCTCCACTCATATAACCGGAGTTACATTCCCGGTAACTAACGTTATATGTCGTGGAGCTCTGCCCCCTAGAGGGGCTTTAGCTCCTAGTGGTTCACGGCGGAGCGAGCAAGCCGAGGATGTACTCCCTGCCGGACCGACCAGCACGGCTCGCAGGGTCCAGTAGAAAACTGTCCCCTAACAGCCCCAAGACGAAAACATCCCCGAGAGCTGACAAGGTCAGAGAAGGGATGATCGAATGCGTTAATGATGGAATCCTCCCCCAGAGTTGGCCTATGAGCACATAGGCCACCCCAGGGGGAAGAAGGGATGTTGAGCTCAAGCGAAAGGGAAATGTATCCGTTCCACCTAAGCGCAACAATACTCACGCACCACACATCACGAGATGAGGGGCATGGGTAAACAAAAAAAAAAATGACAATAAGAGGAACGCCCCAAGGAGGTGGCAAACCCGCACACAACGTATTGGTAGGCAGTGACAATACTGCTGAGCCAGCAGGCTACAGAACCTCTGTAGCACTAGAGCAAAGATAGAATCAAGGCAAAGCACGAGATTCCCCATCAAAATTCAGAGATCTCGGGCAGCTGCACCGAGAACCGAATGAACAAGGGATGAAGGAGACACATCCAGTAAATAGTAACGGACAAACCCCGAAGGCGATGACCACAACACTGCAGCGCAAATGTCATCTACCCTGACCCCGTGGAAAAGGGCAGAGGAGGCTGCAACACCCCGTGTGGAGTGTGCACTGAGGCCCTCCGGAACCACGGAACCAGACGCCCCGTAGGCCAAAGTAATGCAGTCACAAAGCCAGTGGGAGAGACGCTGTTTAGAAAGCGGACGACCCACCCGGGAATCCGAATAGCAAACAAACAGCTGGGGAGTCAGTCTGATAGAGCTGGTGCGCTCTACGTAAAGGGCGAGAGCGCGTACCAGACACAGACAGTGGAGCCTCTCGTCCTCCTCACGGACGTGCGGAGGAGGGAAGAAGGCCTGTAAATCGATAATCCTAGATCGAAAAGAGCTGGTGATAACCTTGGGTATGAAAGACTGATTAGGTCTCAGAGTTGCGGAGCCTAAGTCCTCTCTGATGGTCAGGCAGCCCGGGCGCACCGAGAGCGTGCGGAGGTCACTCACCCGCTTAGCAGAGCACAGAGCGATGAGCAAGTCTTAAGGGAGAGCAACTTAAGAGAACACTGCTGCAATGGCTCGAATGGGGGCTCACAGAGAGCGCCCAGCACCTTGGCCAGATCCCATTGCGGAGCACCCAGCCTGGCCACCGGGTGTAGACGACGCATACCCAACAGGAAGCGCGGAGGAGAGGGTGGCTGAAAACCGTGTTTCCGGCAAAACCCTCATGACACGCAGAGATGGCCGATGCGTATCCACGGATGGTTGAAGGAGACCTATCCATATCAAAGAGATACTGCAGAAATGACAGGATCTCCTCCACAGGACAACACGAAGGGTCCGAGGACCTCCCCGTGCACCACGACACAAACATATTCCAGCAAGTGGAATACAGGTGCTGGTCATATAATTAGAATATCATCAAAAAGTTGATTTATTTCAGTAATTCCATTCAAAAAGTGAAACTTGGATATTATATTCATTCATTACACACAGACTGATATATTTCAAATGTTTATTTCATTTAATTGTGATGATTAAAACTGACAACTAATGAAAATCCCAAATTCAGTATCTCCAAAAATTA
>JACXGI010020758.1:0-10818 GCA_016801175.1 Esox masquinongy | reverse complement strand
AATCAACTTTTTGATGATATTCTAATTATATGACCAGCACCTGTATATTGCCTTCTATATTTCAATGATGGCTTTTATTGTGATAAAGAAAATCTGAGTGCTGCCAGCATAATATCCTGCTACCAAAATAACGCTAATGAAGCCTGATTTGGCCATCACTATTTCTAACTAAATTCTGGCGTATGTGGGAATCCTACTATTTGCGTGCGCACAAAATTATTGGGATTTATCGAACTGGCGTACGCAACACATACGCTTTCTTCCGTTGATAAATCAGACCCATACTATACTTTTGCGCACGTGAACGAGCTTACGGTCTCCACCCAAAGAACGCCTACAATTACACATATCCAATTACACAGGTATCCAAATTAGCCCTATTGACCATGTAATTTCAGTCGATACACGAATCAAGGTGGAGACCGGTCAGAAAAAAACTTACAAGAAAATACATTTCCCATAATGTGAACTTCAAATAATATTATCTGATATAGACTCTAAAAACGTGTCATTTTTCGAAACGTATCAAGTAGCTGGACAAGAAGTCATAAATATTCCGCATTGCAAGAAGTGGCTGTTCATAAAATAAAGTGGTCAGAGTTCAGTCATGGTGGACGTGAGGAAGCGATTTTTTTGCACTCCTAACCAGTGTCCAAACTACAGGAGGTTGGCAAAGTGTGACAGATATTTTTCCCATTGACTAGCAAATCGTTGGCATCATTGGGGAGATCTGAGTGGAAAAGTCCTAGATGGGGACACCGACATGTCGCTGTGGGATGGTTGCAGTAATGATCATTTGCCACTAGGCTAATCATGACAACTTCACATTCAAGTAACATATCAATACAGACATAAAATCAAAGGGAATTGGTCAAGCCCAGTTCAAGTCATGTGGGCCTAGGACATAGCTGCTATTTTCGCTACAAAACAAGTATCTGCAGCGGCATACCATAGTGGGGTTGCGGGGCTCTGCAGTTTGGCAGCATTCCGTATGGTTTCGAGTGAGGACTGTACCGGGTCGTGGCTGTCTTGCAAACGCAAGATCTGTTAGAAGAAATAGTAGCCTATAGAATGTGGCCAAGAAAGTATATAACATTTCAGAAGTTTTATGGAAAGATCTTGTGTTAAATTGATTGTTCCATTTTAGAGGAATGCATTTTTCGTTTAGTCCTGCATAGCAATAGCCTATAACTTTTATTTTTAGTAGGCCTGTTGGCTGTTTTATTCCATTTGTGGTGAATAAGCGTACCTATTTTATGTTCTATTCATTTTCATTCCGGGAAAATTTTAAATAAAAGTAATTTCTGAAATGTATTGTCAATTTTGTCAAATAACAAATTGTAAGCCAACGTGTGTGATAACACTGTAGCTCATTCAAAAACACAAAGAACCTCTAGGTCGTAAAAGTGAGCACCTTTAAATTAATCGGCATATTGTGGTGTATGGTAAAATATGCAATGTTGAATGTGTTGCTTTACGCACATGGGGCTATTGTTCGTCTTGTTTTCAAACTGTATGGATATGCCCACTGAAAGGACTACGTTTTACAACCTATTAGTTATAGTTTCTGGATCAGCTACAGGCTGTAGGGTTTTGATGCTTGCTGCATCCGTTAGAGAAGCGGACCTGCAAGCTATATGTTCCGCGATTGAATCTCCTCATAGACAAAACAAAGTATAAATTTAGATTTGTTCGGGATAGACAAAAACTTCGCTGGCTATAACATTCAGTATCTACATTATAGTAAGCCTAAAATAAAACTGTTTACGGTTATATTGCGACTATTTCTTGGGGATTTCCGAAGTACGCATCCGTGCATGCTTTTTGGGTCAGGATAGACGAAAATGTAGCTGGCTACATACAACGTTCAGTAGCTACGTTATCGTAAGCCTAAACTAAAACTATTCACGGTTATATTGCGAGTGTTTCTGGTGGATTTTCAAAGGTACCCAACTGTGCATGCTTTTGGGGGTAATAAAATAGGCTTTATCAATTTGTTGGAGTAGCCAAAACAGAGAAATATTTGACTTGGACTAGTCTTGGTTCCCCTGTTTTGGCTACTCCAACAAATTGATAAAGCCTATTTTACCGCTATTTGTGGTAAACTTCATAAGAAACGTGTGTTAGTTTAAAACAATGCAGAATGGTGTCTAGCGAATCGCAAAACGTGTAGCGCTTTGACTTAGTGAATAAAGACAGTGCCACTCACATGGGAGACCCGAGTTCGAATCTAGTGAGTGCGACGGTATTTAATAATTTGTTTTTTTTCGCAATAAAACTGTTTACGGTTATAGTGTGACTGTTTTTTGTGGATTTTCGAAGTACGCATCCGGGCATGCTTTTTGGGTCAGGATAGACAAAAACTTAGCTGGCTACAACATTCATTAGCTACGTTCTAGTAAGCCTCAACTAAAACTGTTTACGGTTATACAGTACTGCGACTATTTCTGGTGGATTCCAGGATTCTCTCGTCTTTTCACTTGACGAAAAAGTCAGTTATCGTCACCTATATTGATACAGTAGTTATTGTATCAATGTCATTCACGAACGGCTAATAAGCTGTTAAAACGCCCAGTGGCAAAATCCATACAGTTTATAGATCCTATTTGTGGTGGAGGAAAACTTAATAAGAAATGTTACTCAGTTTAACACTGGTCAATGGTGTCTAAAGAAATATTCAAACTTGACGTGATGTTAATGCCTGACAGAATTAAATAATGTCAAGAGGCTATACCGACACTCGGCAGCTGTATAGCTTGGTGACGTAGTGGTTAAATACAGTCCTTCACGTGGGCCATCCGGGTTTGAATCTCGGGTGGGCAACAACATCAACGCTTTTTATTGCTGGCCAGCTGAACTAGGCTTGCCTGGTTTCTTGTTTTAACCATAAAACTGATCTTATAAACAAAACAAAAAACACAAACAAACCCACCAGTTGCCAACCCCTGAATTAAAGAATAGACCTTCTAACATAATAAATTTACTTTGACAATAAATATAAATCTGATAATTTTATAATGCAATACCCATGATTAGTAAACATCAGAGAATATACGGTAATAACAATATGATGTAGTAGAACCCTACCAGACCCATGGTGCTTCTTGTCTTCTTCCTTCTTCTCAGTGTGCTTAAAAGTTCAGGTCACACACAGACACACACTTCACAGAGACGCCCAAAACAGCATATTTAGATTACTTAACCCCAGTCATATTTTGCATATGGGACTCCATTGCCCCACACCTTCAATCAGACAGGAAACACCTGTTGAGACAGCCAGTCACGCTACAGTGAACGGACTTTCAGGGTCCCCCATCACACACACACACACACACACACACACATTCGCATTATAGGTACAAACACGCAAAAGAAAAAAGCTATTGTCTAAAACAATTTTATTTCAATATTTGAGGGATGTGTAAGGCACAGTGTACAGACAGACAAGAGACAGGCTGGCTTCATTCAAACTGCCACATCAAATGTTTACACAGTGGCTTTATTTACATCATGTACCCCACAGACCTCACAGACATCTCAATATGAAAATATAAAGCAGACCTGTAGACTTGTTTTAGTCCTAGGTAGTAGTAGGTTTTATACAGTAACCAAGACCTGTCTGCTAGTTAAATTAGACCATGGGGAAAAACAGCTACTGTGTAAATACTGAGATGCGAGTTGAATTGAGTTTCTTGGAAGTCCTAAGTTGCCTTGGCCTTACGTATTCTCAGAGTAGACTTCCCCCTTAGCAGGGGTGTTTTCATCAAAAACCAAAACAGAAGCAACGGGAACCAGTAAGTCGGAAGCTACCTGAATTTCTCCAATAGTTTTTTTTTGTTTTGCAGCTGTTATCTACATTGTGCATCAGTGATTACACCTGTTCAGGCTGCAGCCAATGAGAACACAGTATCACGTTCGGAATAGTTCAAATCAACAAAAACACAAAAATATATCAATCTTTTGCAAAATATAAATGCTTTATCTGTTTCACAATTAGGTTAGTTCATTGCAGATTACAAAAAATAGGTCACACACACGTAAAACCAAGATTTAAAAACATTGTTGTAGACATTGCAGCCACTGAATTAAAACAACTCGAAAAACCATGTCAATCTTTAATCACACTCCCTTAATGCCCTACTGTAGGTAAGTCAGTGCAATGCTCCAGTTAAGCAGTTTCTGTAGCTCCGCCTCTAAAGGCACCTGAGATAAGACCCGCCCCTCTGAGGCCTGAGAGCAGAGGATTTGGGGTCAACAGTGGAACACACACACACACACACACACACACACACACACACACACACACACACACACACACACACACACACACACACACACACACACACACACACACACACAGGTAAATGTGTGTCCCACCATCATTTAGACAATTAACATACAGAGACGTGTGCCAGTTATGTGGTGTGTGTGTCCGTGTTGAGTGTATTGGTATATGAGTGTATTGGTGTGTGTGTGTCAGTATGTGGTGTATATGAGTGTCAGTGTTGGAATGTGGTGTGTGTCTGTGTTGATATGTGAGTGTGTGTCAGTGTTACTATGGTGTTTGAGTGTGTCAGTGTTGGTATGTGGTGTGTCAGTGTTGAAATGTGTGTGTCTGTGTTGATATGTGTGTGTCAGTGTTACTATGGTGTATATGAGTGTGTCAGTGTTGAAATGTGTGTGTGTGTGTCTGTGTTGATATGCGAGTGTGTGTCAGTGTTGAAATGTGTGTGTGTCAGTCAGGGTTGGTATGAGGTGCATTGTGGTGTGTCTGCTTTGTAAGTGTTGTGTGTGAGGCAGTCTGCTGTGTTTTCCAGTCGTGGCTGTGAGCTGTGCTAGTGTCCTGGTGTGTGTGTTTGTCCCAGCTGTCTGTGTTGTGTCCATGTTTCCTCTGGTGTCGTTTGTAGTTATCCCAGTGTCCTGTGGTGTACCCACACTCAGCACAGCCGTACGGTTTCTCGCCGCTGTGCCTCAGCATGTGTCTCTTCAGGTTCATACTCTGGTTGCAGCTGTAGCCACACACAGTGCACTGGAACGGCTTGGCCCCAGAGTGGATTCTCTCATGTCGCCTCAGGTTTGCCAGGTTCCCGCATGCGTACGAGCACTGGGGGCAGCGGTAGGGCTTCTCCCCGGTGTGGACGCGGAGGTGGCGTTTCAGGTTGTCCAAATGGGCTGAGGCATATGGGCACTGAGGGCAGCGGTGGGGTTTCTCCCCGCTGTGGGTGTGGGCGTGGCGGGCCAGGTGGTTGGGGTAGAGGGAGAGGAAGGGGCAGAGGGGGCAGCGGTACAGCTTGCTGGCTCCTTGGCGAGGCAGTTGGGACACCCTTACGCTGGGTTTATCAGTGTCGGTGGGGCTTGGTGACCCAGGAGCTTTACAGGGAACTGATTCAGAGCACCGGCTACACACCTGCCCCCCTCCCTCCCCTTCCTCTCCACCCTCCCCCTCCTCTCCCTCACCCTCGAGGGTGAGGCCGCAAGAGCGACAGCATAGGGGGAAGAGGAGGTCCGGGAGCGGGGCAGAGGGGGGCAGCCGGGGGAGGGAGAGGGGGAGGAGGGGGGAGGAGGGAGAGGCTAGCCCCCCTAGGGTTTGGAGGAAGTCAGAGTCCTCCCTCACACACACGGTCAGGTCAGACACCACAGCCTCTGGAGGACAGAACAATACACATACATTAACACGTACTTCGTAGTACACACCCTGACCTGTGACCTTCAGTAAACAACCAACCAAACAGAGCTCCTTCCTCTTTTAAATCGGCTCGAGTTTCAGGAAGTTAACAAACACTTCTCCTTTCACATCTGCTACGGGCTGTGAGCTGTGCTAGTAAAACCCTCCTTTATTAGCTTTTTAATTAGTTACACGGTTTGGACACTTGTGGTTAATGTCTGTAAATGTGGTTTTATACATAGTTACCTTGACCAATGTAGTTACCTTGACCAATTAATTCAGTTGGAAAATTAGATTCTATTATCCAAGGAAATTAACGCAGAGAAATATTTGACTTGGACTAGTCTTGGTTCCCCTGTTTTGGCTACTCCAACAAACTCCTCGTCAGGAGTACAACACAAGACTTTGGAAAATGTTTGTGGAAGGCATATAAAGAGAAACGTTCCGCATCCTTGCGAGTCCCCCAACAATTCAAATCACAGGTTGTCACTGGGATTCAAGTCCAGAGACAGAGATGTAAAATGTAACCTGCCAGTTAACCACTAATGTGTGAATAGTAATGTTTGCTGAGTGACCGTCCCACTGGACCAACCAGATGGCCAGCTTTCAGATCCTGACCATCAGGCATTTGGGTAAAATATCCTGGCACGTCTTAAGAGATCATGATCTTAACAACGGCCTTAAGAACAGCAATCCCACATGGTCCACCACCATATTTCACAGTAGATATGAGGAACTTTTCTGAACAGTTTTTCCAACTCAAAACTCACCACCAGTATGCGTGGCCAAGACAATGTCATTTGAATTCATTGTTAAATGTGTGGTCTTTTTTTTTTTTTTATTAAGCGAGCCAAATTGGCCAGCCATTTTGCAGGGGACTGTAACATTGTGTGTCTGTGTGTTGAGGTGCAGCTGACGGCAAGCCCTTACCTTCACCGGTATCTGCTTGTGCATGTTTCCGTCGGCTGCATCTCTTCAGCGTGTGCGTTCGTTGCGGCCGTGCCCGCGGCTCCTGGTTGTGCGAGCGCTGGTGCCTCCGCAGGTTTCCCAGGGAACTGCAGGCATAGCTGCAGGAGCTGCACAGGTAGGGTTTCTCCCCGGTGTGTGTGCGTGTGTGGCGCTGCAGGTTGACCCTCTGCGTGGAGGCGTAGGGGCAGTGAGGGCAGCGGTACGGCTTCTCTCCATCGTGGGTCCTCATGTGGCGTTTCAGATGGTTGGAGTAGCGTGAGGAGAAACTGCACAGAGAACACGTGTACAGCTTTGTAGAGCCTTCTTCAATTCCCGCCTTACTCCTCTTCCTCTTCCTGTCCTTTCTGGAACGGGATTGGACAGCTGGGGTTGACTCCTCCCCCTGCGAGGTGTCCTCCACGGCAGTGTGAGACTCTGACTGTACGCCCTCTTCGCAGGTCAGGCAGTAGAGACCTGCCCCCAAGTCTAAGCCCGCCCCCAGGTCGAGGTCGGTCGCCATCAGTTGGCCACACCCCTTACAAGAGAGGAACGCTGGGAAGGCGGAGTCATCTGGAGCTGGAAGGCTGGATCCGTCATTACTCAGAGAGAACACAGCCATTCCTGGTCAGGACAGAACAGGGAGCTAGTGGGATATCCCGAAGATAGAAGCCCAAACTACAACATACACTCTGGTAATCATACAACCCAAACTTAATACCACTGATGGACATAAACCCCCCCATCCTGGAGACGAGCACAAGTCAGCTAAATGTCCCCTAGAGAGCTCCAACTAGGCTCATGGGACTTTGAGGTTGATGGGGTTTTTCTTTGATTTCATTGGTTTTACCCTTATTCAAATTTTTTACTAATTTAATGCACACACTCTCTTTCACACACACGCTCGATCCAATGTTCTTGCACTGCATCTTGTTCCCAAATACAGTATCAAGCTATTTTATCTTAATTTATTTGATATATTATTTAGTTGTGTATAGAACCACAACCTGTGCTGGTGTTTGTTTCTGTAAATCTTTGATTCATTTAAACTTTAAAAGAACTTTCCATCATGAAAATGTTTCATTTTAACATAAAGGAATTCTAAAGGCTGCAGTCACACCCCAGTTCTCATCAATGGCACTGAGGTGGAGTGTGTGCCCAGCTTCAAATTCCTGGGTGTCCACATCTCTGAGGACCTCTCCTGGACCCTCAACACTGGTCAAAAATGCGAAGCAGCGCCTGAACTATTTGAGGCTGAAGAACGCCCGTCTTTCTTCCAAGATCCTTGTGAACTTTTACAGCTGCACAATCGAGAGCATTCTGACTAACTGGAAGGCCCTGCAATGGGTGGCGAAAACCACCCAGGACATCACTGGTGCCCAGCTCTCAGTCATCATATGCCGCTGGTGCTTTACCACCGGTACCAGGGCTACACCGGTGATTTATGCTAATGTTGTCTCTAGGCTTTACTGTTTCCACTATACATCTGGTACCAAGGACTTGGGGAGGGAGGAGTAACCTATCAACGCGATTTGGTTTTCCGGTAACGAAAAGAAACCTGGACTTCAGGGTAAAACACCAGTGTTGGGCACCAGTGGAAACGCGGCTATAGAGCACCAGCGCAAGCGGTGTCTGCGTAGGGCACGCGGCATCATCAGGGACCCTTAACATCCAGGCCACAAACTGTTTGCCCTCCTATCATCAGGCAGGTGGTACAGGTCTCTCCGTTCTCGCACCAGCAGGCTCAGGAACAGTTTCTTTCCAGCTACTGTAACCCTGCTGAACTCTGTGACCCATCACTAACCACTAACCTGACAGCCCACCACATAGTACTGCCTCTCAGGGACCTTGTTACACTACTCTCCTCGTACTACTGGACTGTGACACAGCTTTGCACAGTCTGATAAGGACGTTTTCAGTTGCTACATGTACACATCTACCTCAGGAACCTCATTGCTGCTATCCCTGCATTTCAGTTGCACATGCTACCTTCAATTTGCCTTCATTGCACATTTATAATTGCCATTTGTACTTGCATTTGCCTTCATTGCACATCTATACATCACACCTATAACATATATTGCTCTTAAATTGTTTCACTTGTACATTATCTGCACTCTCCTATTTGAACTTGTGGTTAGAAGTGCTAACTGCATTTCGTTGTCCTGTACTTGAAAAATCTAAATGCTGAATCTAATCTAAATGTTATGTCAACAAAGCCTGGGAAAACTGATTGCGTCTAACCTGTGTCTCTGTCTAGTCCCATGATCTCAGTGTCTCCAAGCTCACAGAGCTCTGCACTCAGCAGAAAGTCACTGTCCAGGACCAGGCATCCTGGATCACATTCCACCCCATCTACTGTAACACAAACAAACACCACAACATGATTAAACTACATCATCTAGTGTGACACACATGATTAAACCACATCGAGTGTGACACACAACATGATTAAACTACATCATCTAGTGTGACACACATGATTAAACTACATCATCTAGGGCCGCAGACACAGATTAAGCCAGGTCTAGGACAAAAAAAATCAAGTTCAATAGAAAACTGAGCTTGTTTTTTTTAGTCCTAGACTAGGATTAATCTGTCTTTCGAACCATCACAACATGACCCCGTTTTCAAAAAAGTTGGGACGCAGCATATAAGGCAAATAAAAACAGAATGCAATGATGTGCAATTCATCCCTATATTTAATTAAAAATAGTACAAAGACAACATATCAAACATTTTCAAAGTGAGAAATGTTTTTGTTTTTTGAAAAATACATGCCAATTTTGAATTTGATGCCAGCAACACATTTAAAAAAATAAAAAAAATAAAAGTGAAATGAATTCCCATTCTTGCTTGATATAGAAATTCAGCTGCTCAACAGTTCGGGGTCTCCTTTGTCGTATTTTCTGTTTATTATGCGCCAAATGTTTTCAGTGGGGGACAGCTCTGGACTGCAGGCAGGGCAATTTATCACCCGGACTCTTACTACAGAGCCATGCTGTTGTAATACGTTCAAGATGTGGTTCGGTATTATCTTGCTGAAATTAGCAAGGCCTTCCCTGAAAAAGACGCTGTCTGGATGGCAGCATATGTTGCTCCAAAACCTGTAAATATTGTTCAGCGTTAATGGCGCCTTCTCAGATGTGCAAGTCATCCATGCCATGTGCACTAATACACCCCCATACCATCACGGATGCTGGCTTTTGAACTATGCGCTGATAAGAAGCCGGCTGGTCCCTATCCTCTTTAGTCTGGAGGCGACAGCATCCATGATTCCGAAAATAACTTAAATTTTGATTAGTCAGACCACAGGACAGCTTTCCACTTTGCCTCAGACCATCTTATATGAGCACAGGCCCAGATAAGGCGGCTGCATTTCTGGATCTTGTTTATGTGGTTTCTTCTTTGCATGGTAGTTTTAACTTGCATTTGTGGATGCAGTGACGTACAGTGTTCACAAACAATGGTTTTCGGAAGTGTTCCTGAGCCCATGCAGTGATTTCCACTACAGAATCGTGCCTGTTTTTAATGCAGTGCCATCTGAGGGCCGACGATCACAGCCATCCGATATTGGTTTTTGGCCTTGTCCCTTGCATACATAGATTTCTCCAGATTATCTGAATTTTTTCATGATATTTTGTACCGTAGATGATGAGATCCTCAAAATGTTTGCAATTTTATGTTGAGAAACGTTTTTCTTAAATTGTTGCACTATTTGCACGCAAAGTCTTTCACAGAGTGGTGAACGAGGTTTAGTTTTTAGCATTACAAAACTTTTCCAGTCTTTTGTTGCTTGTCCCCACTTTTTTTGAAACGTGTTGCTGGCATCAAATTTAAAGCAGGCATATATTTTTCAAAAAACAAAATGTCTTAGTTTCAACATTTCATCTTTGTACTATTGTCTATTGAACATAGGGTTTAAATGATATGCACATCATTGCATTCTGTTATTCACATTTTACGCAGCATCCCAACTTTTTTGGAAACGGGGTTGAGCATCATCTAGTTTAACACACAACATGATTAAACTACATCATCTAGGTGTGACACGCAACATCGTTAAGCTACATCTATTATAACACACACACACACACACACACACACACACACACACACACACACACACACACACACACACACACACACACACACACACACACACACACACACACACACACACACACACACACACACACACACACACA
>JACXGI010020757.1:0-10819 GCA_016801175.1 Esox masquinongy | reverse complement strand
TGATTTAAAGTTAATGCATACATTTTTGGATAGCAGTAAAACTTTACTGTACTGAATGTAGCAATCAACAATGTTAGTGCTAGAAAGAAGACATAAAAAATGGTTCTGATCATTGCAAGCGTTGGTCAAAGGTGTTAAGATTTACTTTTATCCCTTATTAACAGTAACCCTTAACCCTAATCAACAGTAACCCTTAACCATAATCAACAGTAACCCTTAACCTTTATTACCCTTAATCCTAACCTTTATTACAAAGTAATTTTTCACAGTTGTATTATGGCATCAAATCCAGCTTACTGCTCTTTCAGCAAAAACTATTGTAAATTGTACCTGTCTCTATGCAACCTGAAATTGAATTTGCAAACTAGGATAGTCTGACTCATTGGAGGGTTGCCAGATTCTCAAGATATTCTGTGAGTTTCATGGAAAGTTCATGACTAAGAAGATCAAGCATTTTCTGATAAGGAGGAGTCATTTTAAGTTAAATGTTTTTCATTTTTTGTAATTTCACAGATGCCCAAATACAGAGTGACTTAAAGTAAACACTCCATTAAATTTCAAGACAACAGCACTCAAAGTAGTTGGTAACCTCAGTCTGTGTCTGAAAGTAAACCTGATGTGACCATATGCAGGGAAGACACTCATGTGGAAATACATGATGTGGAAAAAATAAAAATCTTTTACAGGCCCAATCCCAAATCAATCAAAAATGTAGTTGTTGTTTGACCAAAACATTAAACGTTCAACCAAACAATAGAATGGAGATGTGAATGAGAATGTGACTTTTCACCAGGTATAATTTTTTCAGTCAAGCTGGCACTCGGCATATATTTAAAATCACCAACCTTTACAAACCTTGAAGCAGATGGAGGAAAAATGAGATCCTACCCTACACTAGATAGGTGTACTTAATAAAGTGGCCACTGAGGTAATGTTCTGCACAAGTAAAAATTGTTAACCGGACTGGCAAACTTTACACATTTATTTAAAATAGAACAAA
This sequence comes from Esox masquinongy, assembly GCA_016801175.1. Classification (NCBI taxonomy): domain Eukaryota; kingdom Metazoa; phylum Chordata; class Actinopteri; order Esociformes; family Esocidae; genus Esox; species Esox masquinongy. The sequence continues at coordinate 9,819 of JACXGI010020757.1, read as the reverse complement.
ATATACAAGGCGCCTTGTGAAGGGTGTAATGGCAGTGTTCAAAGGATCCCCAGCCAACTGCCTCTTCAGGTCACTGGCACTGGATGGGGAGGCTGGAGGAGGGGGGGGCACTGGCGGGTCAGAGGGGGCACCACATGGATGTACGACATGGAATAATTTGAAAACAATAGACATTTAGAAGATGACATGACAAATGTATAAGTAAATTTTCTGGAATTAAAAGTTTTGCCCCTCTGGAATGTTAAACAGCTACTCTGGGCGACCAAAAAGTAGCCGGCATCCATGCATACAGCGCCGGAAAAAATTAAGAGACCACTGCACCTTTTTCTTTCCTTTCCAAAAAAACTGAAAAGGAAAGTTTTGAGTGAGGAACAGAAGCGTTCAATATGCAGTGGTCTCTTAATTTTAACCCTTCTGTTCCTCACTCAAAACCTTCCATTTCGACTTTTTTGGACAGGAAAGATAAAGGTGCAGTGGTCTCTTAATTTTTTCCGGAGCTGTATATTATCATGTTTTGTTGAAAAGGATATACAGTGGATATAAAAAGTCTACACACCCCTGTTAGAATGCCAGGTTCTTGTTATGCTAAACAAAAGGGTGACAAAAGCCTTGCTAAATGCTTTTCCATTGTTGTCTCAGTGGAGGAGCTTCAGAAGAAAAACATGGCATTCTTCATTGATGGTAATCTCATGCGCAAATGGACATCCCATGGTGACGCCAGTGGAGATTGGAACACTATTTGCCAGATAGTGGTTCCTACAGCCTTTCGACAAACTGTTTTATCCCTTGCTCATAATCACCAGTGGTCCGGTCATTTGGGGGTCACCAAGACAGGATTTAAAACAGGATGTGGCTCAGTACTGTCGGACATGCCACACCTGTCAGGTAACTGGAAAACCAAACCAGGTTATGCCTCCCGCTCCTCTTTGTCCCATACCCGCCATAGGTGAACCCTTCGAACATGTGGTTGCTGATTGTGCCGGACCATTACCGAAAACAAAAGCTGGTAACCAGTTTCTGTTAACGATTATGTGTGTGGCCACATGATACCCAGAGGCCAATCCTCTGTAAAGGATTACTGTTCCGGTGGTGAGCAAAGCATTGATTAAATTCTTTTCAACCTTTGGGTTACCGAAGGTGGTACAAACTGATCACGGTTCAAATTTCCTTTCTAAGCTTTTCAAACAGGTGTTAAAGACCTTGTCAATAACGCATCGTGTGTGGCATCAGACACTGAAGTCTATGCTCCGTAAATATTGTTTGGAATCCGAGAAGGATTGGGATGAGGGAGTTCCTCTAGTTTTGTTTGCTGTCCGTGAGACGGTATTGGAATCTCTAGGGTTCAGCCCGGCTGAACTGGTGTTTGGACACACAGTCAGAGGACCTATGCCAGGGTGTACCACCGCCGGGACGCCTATGCTTTTTTGCCACAAAGTGTGCGAAGTGTTGTAAATATAATTTTTTGTTATAGGCATATTATATATGTGCTGAAATCTTAGAATCTCGTTAATCTAACTGCAGTATACAATTTAAAGTAGCTATTACGGCGACTAACTCCTATGCAAGTGTCTGAGTATAGTCAACATCCATACAACACTTTTTCCAAGGCACCAGTGTTGCTATTTTTGGGTCTGACGGTAAATTTTGTCCTTACAATGAGCCGTCTTCTTCTGATTTCTTATCCTGATGGTCCCAGAGATATAGCAAAGCATTGTTTTGTTTGATAAAATCCGTTTTTATAATCGAAAACAATTCATGTTCTTCACAGCGTTGTAGAATGAAATCCAACTCGATCAACTCGGAGCAAAACTATTCATGATATTCAAAACCCTTACTAGGTTTTAACACAGCAATAATTGGTATTTCTGAAAAGAAGAGAGTCTCTAGCATGTAACCTGAGATAGTTTATTCTTCTTCGTTGCCTATATGCTTCGCACCACGTCAGCAAAGGCATGTCGTTTGGCACCGATTACGTGCAAGCTCATGTTTTTGATAGCCAGTATCTTCCTCCAATGATGACCAATGGATTTGAAATATGCTAGGTTGAGAGCACATGAGCCACACTTGACGGCAATTGATGAACGATCACCGTCAGACGCACACACAGGACACACCAACAGTGCGCACCAGCTCAACCAAATCTTCAACCAAACTTGATTATTGCGCAAGACGCATAGCTGTCGCTGCTCATGAAACTATACTCGGTATTTAAAGTTTAAATGGCTACTCCTAAGTGGAAAAGCAACATAGGAGATCAATTTGGACTCGATTTTTGGAAGAAATTATGGACTGTGAGTCAAGCTTGGTGAGTACAATAAGATAGATTACCTAAGACTTACAATATATTAGCATTAGCATATTAGGCTATGTTAGGCTATGTCATGTAGTTTCTGAGCGTCTTACTGCCAATTGGGTCACATGTCATTATAGTAGATTTCAGTTCATAATGTCCTTATATGTAACCAATTGTCTATGTGATTTGGCTATGCCATGTTGTGGCTGTTTCTTATGGCCTATTCATCCCCATGTTTCTCCCTGAATCCCCAACAGTGATTCTGGAGGTCCCTCTGGCTCTTGACCCCCACCCCACTGTGACGTCATCATCTGGCTGGCTGGCTTTCCCAGAAGTCGATAAGTCTCCCCCTTCTTTCTCCTATTCCATTCTACTCTTTTCCTTTCTACTCCTGCCAACTGTTTGCTTACCACTGAGAAAAGACAGTACAGAAAGACACGGCTGTGGGACTTTGAATCATTAGAACAATCTAAATAGTGTAAATGTAAATGGTGTCTAAATAGTATTGTTTCCACTTAGTGTGTTGACTATGGTGTTTGCACATATGATGTTAGATCAGTGTTGGCTGCTTACTTGGCCCTTATTGTAAAAAGTGTATCTATGTGTAAGGAGGCATAGATACAACATAAGATCTAACATCATATGTGGTGATCTAACATATGAAGATGGATCACCACATATGATGCAAACACCACATGATGTTAGATCACCACATATGATGCAAACACCACATATGATGCAAACACCACATATGATGCAAACACCACATAAGATGCAAACACAACATATGATGTTAGATCACCACATATGATGTTAGATCACCACATATGATGCAAACACCACATGTGATGTTAGATCACCACACATGATGTTAGATCACCACATATGATGTTAGATCACCACATATGATGTTAGATCATTGGATCCATCTCCTTGTCGCGCCTCCTGTTAGTACCTTTATGTAGGGAAGCAAATTTTCCATCATGTATAACATTCCTGGGAGTGTGTAACCCTTATTTTTAATCAAGTGGAAAATGCCTCCAGATTCCTAATCAATGTTTGGCCTTCCCCACTGCAATTAAAATATGAGGAGGAATTTTTTTTTTTACAAACAATGCATGTTTTGGTTTGTTTTATCTTCTGCCAAATCTATTGTGTTATACTTTCCTGCATTAATTTATAATTCATACAAACTACAGAGTGTCTCCTTTCAAATGGAACCAAAAATATGTTTCCACTATATTCAGGTCATGAGCTACAAGCATTTAGATTTGGGTACATCATTTTAGGCAGATATAGACTTTTTTTGCCCATTCCTGAAAAGTTTTAAACAGAATGCCCTCTAACACTGACAACTCATCCCTGTACTAGTAGTAAGGTGCAGGCACACTGTGTACAGACCAACCCTGGCTGATTGCTTTAATGACACTTCTAAATGTTTCGTCTTCAGCTGCGGCTCTAGTTATGACACTCCACATCTCATTTGAGACTGACAATTTTTTCTGATCAAATTTACATGAACGGTTTCATCCTGCTCATACTGTTCCACTGGGACTGTGCAGTCATATGCACGTGACAGCATGTCTGCTACCAACAGTTCTTTACCAGGCCTGTATTCAAGCTAAATGTCATATTTCTGCATTTTAAGGAACAACATTTCTATCTGCGGTTGTGTGTTTGCTAGGTTTTTTTTTTTTAATGGTCACTAGTGGCTTGTGGTCTGTTTCAGCCCAAACTCTTTTACCATAGATGAACACATGGAACTTTTCACACCCATATGCAAGAGCTAAAGCTTCTTTTTCTATCTGTGCGTAGTTGCACTCTGAGGTTGTCAATGCTGTTGAAGCATAAGCTACATGGCGCCATCTAGTGTCGTATCTCTGCAGCAACACTGCACCTAACCCAGATTTAGATGCATCGGCTGAGATTTTGGTTTGACGGTTTCATCATAGAACTTTAAGACGGGAGCTTTCACTATTATGTCTTCCAGCTCATCAAACTCTCTCTGATGTTCTGTTTGTGTCCCAACTCCAGTCAGAGGATTCGACTAGCAGACCTCTCATCTGACTGGTGTGGCTTGATAGGTTAGGTATAAGCTTGCCTATGTAGTTGACCATACCTACAAATCTCTGAACACCCTCTTTGTTTGTCGGTGCAGGCATGTTCCGGATGGCTGTGACTTTGCTTTGGTCAATTTCTACACCCTCGTGTGTCAGCTTTTCACCAAAAAAATCTGTTTGTCTGTACTGACATTTGCCTGCATTCAGTTTCAAACCACTAGTTCTGGCTGTGTCTAGTGCCATGTTCAACCTCTGGTCATGCTCCTCAACTGTATTGCCCCCCATATCAAGATGTCATCTACAGTGGATATAAAAAGTCTACACACCCCTGTTAAAATGCCAGGTTCTTGTGGTGTAAAAGAATGAGACAAAGATAAATCATGTCAGAACTTTTTCCACCTTTAATGTGACCTATAACGTGAACAATTCAATTGAAAAACAAACTGAAATCTTTGAGGGGGAAAAATAAAAAACTCACAATCACCTGGCTGCATAAGTGTGCACACCCTTAAACTAATACTTTGTTGAAGCACCTTTTGATTTTATTACAGCACTCAGTCTTTTTGGGTAGGAGTCTATTAGCATGGCACATCTTGACGTGGCAATATTTACCCACTCTTCTTTGCAAAAGCGCTCCAACTCTGTCAGATTGCAAGGACATCTCCTGTGCACAGCCCTCTTCAGATCACCCCACAGATGTTCAATTAGATTCAGTTCTGGGCTCTGGCTGGGCTATTCCAAAACGTTAATCTTCTTCTGGTGAAGCCATGCTTTTGTGGATTTGGATGTGTGCTTTGGGTCGTTGTCGTGCTGAAATGTGAACTTCCTCTTCATCTTCAGCTTTCTAACGGCCGCCTGAAGGTTTTGTGCCAAAATTGCCTGGTATTTGGAGATGTTCATAATTCTCTTCACCCTGACTAAGGCCCCGGGTTCCAGCTGAAGAAAAACAGCCCCAAGCATGATGCTGCCACCACCATGCTTCACTGTGGGTATGGTGTTCTTTGGGTGATGTGCAGTGTTGTTTTTGCGCCAAACATACTTTTTGGAAATATGGCCAAAAAGTTCAACATTGGTTTCATCAGACCATAACACATTTTCCCAAATGATTTTGGGAGATTTGATGTTGGTTTTTGTAAACTTCAGCCGGGCTTGGATGTTTTTCTTTGTAAGAAAAGGCTTCCGTCTTGCCACCCTCCTCATAGCCCATTCATATGAAGAATACGGGAGATTGTTGTCACATGTAGCACACAACCAGTACTTGCCAGAAATTCCTGCAGTTCCTTTAATGTTGCTGTAGGCCTCTTGGAAGCCTCCCTGACAAGTTTTCTTCTCGTTTTTTCATCAATTTTGGAGGGACATCCAGTTCTTGGTAATGTCTCTGCTGTGCCATATTTTCTCCACTTGATGATGACTGTCTTCACTGTGTTCCATGGTATATCTAATGCTTTGGAAATTCTTTTGTACCCGTCTCCTGACTGGAATCTTTCAACAATGAGATCCCTCTGAAGATTTGGAAGCTCTCTGCGGGCCATGGCTTTTGCTCTGAGATGCAACTAAGAAAATGTCAGGAAAATCCTACTGGAACAGCTGAACTTTATTTGTGATTAATCAGAGTCACTTTAAGTGATGGCAGGTATGTAATGCCTTCTATTTAACATGAGTTTGAATGTGATTGGTTAATTCTGAACACAGCCACATCCCCAGTTATAAGAGGGTGTGCACAGCTATGCAACCAGGTTATTGTAAGGTTTTTATTTTTCATTTCCCCCACCCCCTTTCAGTTTGTTTTTCAATTGAATTGTTCACATTATAGGTCACATTAAAAGTGGAAAAGGTTCTGACATGATTTATCTTTGTCTCATTCTTTTACATCACAAAAACCTGGCATTTTAACAGGGGTGTGTAGACTTTTTATATCCACTGTATTAATAATACATCATATACTTACTACGTAAGTCAAGTTAGGGTACATCCGCTCCACTTGAATTTCACAGAAGTTCAGCTCAAGCTTGAGAATAACCTTCTTAGTAAATATGGATGTAAGTTTCTGTGTTTATTAAGTTAATATCTATTTTTTAGTTTACCTGTATAACTTGTATCTTTTGAAGAACTGAAAATTGAAAATTATTATTTTATATTACTTTAACTGTGCAATGGCGTCTCAACTGTTAGCCATAGGCTATCATGTTCGGTAATGGCCACGTGGGAAAGGCTAGGCTGCCTTGTGATATATCTTTATAATGGTCTTTGATATTCATTTTATATGCAGGTCTCACAATGACAAAAACCTGCACTGCTACTGTTTTGCAAAACATTCAGACCTATAATTGCAGGAAATATTGTCCTATATAGTGCTTGATGTTCCAATGGATATTGATGGAATGTGTATTTGTTACCGGCACTAGCATGTTAGAATATTAGCATGTCAAGCATTCAATTCTTAGTGTACCTACACACTGTAATCATAGCAAGTTGAACTTCTGTATTGTTAGTCTATTCCCTATATTATCAATATCTTGGACCTTCAGTGTTGTATCGTTTAGAGTTTGTAAAAGTACAAAGTTAAAATATTTGGCTCGGTTATGAACTCTCCGGTAAAGGGAGATCATAGCAAACCATTATACTCAAATTGATCATTTTCCTTTTCATTTTCCTTTCAATTAATTATGAACGCCCTTTACCTAGTCACTTTTTGTTTATATTTCTTTTTACATTGTGTTGTTTTCTTTGTTGGGAAAACTATACACAACAACCACCCTTGTCCCACGAACCAGGCTTCACCTCATAATGGACGGACCAAGTAAGAAAAGATTTTCCAAAAATATACACCAACCATAACTCCTGTCCTAGCTCATAAATGGTCTATGTTTTATGCATCTATAGGCCATATAAACTACTTAAAAACTTGAATAATTTTTGTTTCATATATTTTTGTAGTTCCCCGGATACCATTCAGATACCATTCAGAGAGAAGAGGAACCCTTGGAGGTAAAAATGCTTGTTTATTGTTTTTATCAACTGACCATCCCAAATTGAGTCTAATAACATAAAAAAGAAAAACGTGGTGCCTTTACTTGAACTCTATCACCATGTTGTAAGCTATAAGCAGTGGTTTGGAGAAATTCTAATTTAACTGATGCCTGTAATCTACTCCTCTTAATATATATTTCTGTTTTCCTCAGTGGCAGAATGTGGATGATGACCAGGCACCTCATGGAGCTGTGGGCTGGAACAACGTGCTGACAAACCAGGCCCCTCATAGAGCTGTGGGCTGGAACAACGTGCCGACAAACCAGGCACCTCATGGAGCTGTGGGCTGGAACAACGTGCCGACAAACCAGGCACCTCATGGAGCTGTGGGATGGAACGTGCCGACAAACCAGGCACCTCATGGAGCTGTGGGCTGGAACAGTGTGCCGACAAACCAGGCACCTCATGGAGCTGTGGGCTGGAACAACGTGCAGACAAACCAAGCACCTCATGGAGCTGTGGGCTGGAACAGTGTGCCGACAAACCAGGCACCTCCTTTACGAAAGAGGAGGTACAACAACGACAACAAATCACTGATCAGTAAATCAATCAAAATCACATTTATGTTTACATCAGAAGTTGTCAAAGTGCTTAAACAGATATCCAGCCTGAAACAGCAGAGAGCAAGCAACAATAATACTTTTTTTTGTTTTTTTTGTACAGGGAAAACCAACTGAGACTGAGTTCTCATTTATAGTGTTGCAGGGTGTTACTATGAGGGCTGGAAATTAAGCTCGCCCGCTCGCCGACTACTTTACATTTACTTTACATTTAGTTTACAGTCTAATTTTAGAACCACTAGTCCGTCAGGTTAGTGAACGTTTGCCTACAACTGTATAGTAATATAATTGCCTCTGTACAAACCCAAAACCCGTCAAGCATTTTAGAAATAGTTTAATGCCAAAACAGTTTAATGTCAATAGACTGAATGTTTGCAACCTGTTAGTGTATTTTATACATATTTGCCATGATCACTGTTAGGGTAACATGGGGCAAAACGCCCCCTGGTGTAAGACAACCTCCATGTAACATTCACAAAAAACAAAATGTCACCATTCTTTTTTTCAACACCTCCTCTGGCTGCCACAACTTCTCAGCCAACTATTAAAAGTTGGCAGTATCTAATTATAAGGACTGCTGGGATTTAAAATATTGTCTTATTTAAACAATAAGTTTAGTTTAACTGTATGAAATGCTGTGTAAGGAAAATGTAAATGGTGTAAAAAATCTGGACCAATTCTTAAAAACACTTACACATTATCTTCTATTGGGATAAGATTTCCTGGGCGGCAACTAACCTCATGGGGGTGCATCTTACCCCAGTATCTGTAAAATATGCCCTTTTCCTTGAAAAAATGTTTTCAAGGAAAAGGAGCATATTTGTGTTTTATTAAATACAAATTAATCTGTGAACTGTAGCCATTTCTTTTACTTTATAATCCATAACCCTAAGCATAGCCATCTTCAACATACAAAAAAATCACCAAACTTTTCTATTTTGTGTCAGTAAATAGACATTGATCTTAGGGGGGACGTTTGTCCCCACCTTACCGTAAATACCACCAGTAGTAATATCACATTCATTAGCCTACCAGCTGCCATTAATGTTCAGTGAATGTAAAGTAAACGTTACGTTATCCTGAATGCAGCCTACGTTTGAGTGAATGCTTTTGTATGCACTATTTAAATAATATACATTATTTTGCTAATTGCACTTGGTTGGATATTTTTGGGTTACTTGCAGTTACAAAACTTCTCTCATTCTAAGTGGTTATATAATATTGTGCACAGACTAATTTAACATGAATACTGGAAAAATATATAGAAAACATCCATTTATCAGCTACTAGCCCTGATCGTTACTCTGTAAATTGTCAGGGGCACGGGTGAGGATCCAATCGCGGACTGGGAGCGAGTGGGAAAAGGGCAGGTAGAGTGGACGGGGACGGGAGGTAAGGCGTTTAACGTAACGGCGGCGAAGGGGCCGACGAGCGATAGGCAGAGTGGTCAGGGACGGGCAGAGAGTCGGTACACGGGCTGGCGGCAACAGTACAGTCAGGGAGCAGGCAGAGTAGTCGGGGACAGGCGAGAGGTCAGAATACCGGCGGACAACAGAAGTACAGGCAGGGCTCAGGCAGATTTGTCGGGAACGGGCGATCGGTCGGTGCACGGATAGGCAGGACGAGAAACTGGAGAACGCTAGATGTGGCATGTAAACATGAACCATTGATCTGGCCGGGGAGAAGTGGCAGGGAGTTGTATAAATCTGCGTGCTGATGAGGTGACTGGGGACAGGTGTGTGATTTGGTGATTGGTGACAGGTGTGTGCTTTGGTGTGCACTGAGACTCAAGGGCGCGGGCGCCCTCTGCTGCGCGCTCGCGGAGGCGGGGACGTGACAGTACCCCCCCCCCGACGGACGCCCCCAGGCGGACCCC
>JACXGI010020756.1:0-10820 GCA_016801175.1 Esox masquinongy | reverse complement strand
GAAAGTTTCTGATTTTTGCAATGTTTCGAAGATGAAAATAAGCAACTCTTGAGACATATTTTATATGTTCATCAAAGGAGAGGTCAGGGTCAAGGGTAACGCCGAGGTTTCTTACAGTTTTTTGGGATACAACCATGCAGCCGTCGAAGTTCACAGTGAGATCTGCCAACAAAGCTCTTTGTTTCTTGGGTCCTAAAACTAGCATTTCTGTTTTTCTCGAGTTTAAAAGCAAGAAGTTCTCTGTCATCCACTTCCTAATATCTGAAACGCATGCTTCCAAATTAGCTAATTTTGGGGCTTCTCCATGCTTCATTGAAATATATAACTGTGTGTCATCTGCATAACAGTGAAAATTGACATTGTGATTCCGGATTACATCACCCAGAGGCAGCATATATAGTGAGAACAATAATGGGCCCAGAACCGAGCCTTGAGGAACACCAAAACATACCTTTGATTTGTCAGAGGATATGCCATCCACACATACAAACTGATATCTTAAGCCATTTCATAATTGCCGTATGCTGATTAAAACAACTGAAAGTAATTTTATATTATAAAATCCAAAAATATGGAATGGATTCACTAGGTGATATTCACTACAAAACAACCTGCTTAGCTGTCAATGTCCATCGAGATCAGTATACCCATAGAGCAAGTCCAGAAGACTCATTGAGAAAATTACCAGGTGGTTGCACCATGTAAGTACCTGCATGTTCCCTGGCTAGAAAACTTCCCTGACTATTATTCAAGACATTATTGTTGAGACTGAGAGCAAGACTGGCAGCTAGGGATGCACCAATAACACTTTTTTTCAGACCGAGTACGAGTATTTTTTTTGGGTACTTATGTAGGATTTTTTCAGTAAAAAAACGAAGGTTTTGTCCCCCATAAACATGTTCTGGACCAGGTTCTGGTGTTTCTACATTTCTCGTCTTTTTACTTGACGAAAAAGTCAGTTATCTTCAACTATATTGATAGTTATCATGCCATTCACAAATGAAAGAAAAACTAACGTTGTTGTGCCATGAAATGAAATAGCTTTGTCAGTGTAAAGGTTGTTTTCAGTTTTGCTAACAATTGCTCAATTATGACTTTTCGAAGTAGTAAGAGAGTAGGCCTATTTCAGGCTAATAAACTAATAAAACTGCCAGTGGCAAAAGCCATACAGTTCATAGATGCTATTTTTGGTGGAAGTAGGCCAAACTTCACAAGAAATGTTAGTCAGTTTAACTCAGTGGTAGTGGTTTCTAGCTAAATATTCAAACTTGGCGTGATGTTAATGCGTGACAAAATGATCTAATGTTGAGACACAAGTTATGTCCCAATAGGTCCCAATTCTGACATACAAACACTAAACACTAAACAGTAGTAACGGCCAAACCAGGCTTCATTAGCGTTATTTTAGCAGCAGGACATTATGCTGGCAGCACTCAGATTTTCTCTATCACAATAAAAGCCATCATTGAAATTTATAAGGTAATATAGTTAACAATAGTCTGTAAAAAAGAACAGACAAAAACAACATTGGAACGGACATTAAACAGAAAATGACAGACTAGATTGACAGTTTAGATTGTTAACTATATAGCCTTATATATTTCAATGATGGCTTTTATTGTGATAAAGAAAATCTGAGTTAGAGCTGCTAGCATAATATCCTGCTGCTAGAAGAACGGTAATGAAGCCTCAAATGGCCATCACTACTAAACAGTACGTACTTCATCATCCAATGTCCACACTCACAAGACTCACGGACTTGGAAGGCGTTCTCGCTAATTTTGTGAGGGCTTAGGGTTGTCCTGCTGTCAAATCATCAAGTGCGCAAGGGCTTTTTTGCAGACATTTTGAGCCCTTCATGCACCCTTTTCCTAAGTCGGCATTTCTGCAGACGTTGCCTGAGGGAATTGCCCACAGTTCATAGCATTGTGACGTGAAACACGGGGTTACCAGGGAAAGCCCGGATGCGAGAGAGAAATCGCGGCAAACCCGCTTTATAAGAGAAGAACGGTAAACTGCACTACATTAACAAGGATTTAAGATGGCACATAGAACACATGAAATCAGAGGAATGTAATCACCTTATTACACACCTAGTATATTCGACTATTTATTTTAGTTTTTGCTTAACAATGCTGCTTTGACCAAAATAGTACATTGTTATTGACAATTACCTCTTGTCCACTCTGTAGGGCAAGAGCCCGCAAGACATATAAATCACACAGTCGGTCTATTAAGTGCCTTGGCCGCGAAGAAAGTAAAAAACATAAAATAAGTCCCAAACCCACAATAGTGTGCAACATGTTTCAGCGTCGTCAAGGTAACATAATAAAGTCGCGAAGTGCTGACCCATTACTATTTATAGCATTTTGAGCCCTTGCAGCCTCTTGCACTCAATCACTTACCAGGTGTCGTCAGTGAAGTCTGTGAGGGTTCAAGGCTTAGGGTTTAGGGGGGACATTGGGATTGGGCCTTTGCTGATATAGCATTAGTACGCAATTGGGAGCAGTTAGAGACCAGGGGCCATACCTTTTATCTTACCACTAGGTCTCCTAAACAGCACTAAAAGTTCCTTACTAAGACTTTCCCCTTAAAACCTATTCACAAAGCTGCTAAGATCAACTTTTAATAAGGAATGAAAGGTCTTGAGCTAAGAGAGGGCGGGGTTGACCCCGATGCTATGGATGATGTCGTATTCCATGAACAAGCCTACTTACTATGCCCACAGTGATTGGCTGGTAGGGGAGGGCTCTCTGTCACTGAATTCATCATAGCAATACTGTAGAACAATGTGTCTTGTTGGCATATTGAAAAAAAGATATTAAAAATGTAGGGTAAGTGTCACATGAAACCAAGAATGACATACTGACTAGTCAAGATATGTTCAGCTAATTGTCAGCCTCTTACATGTCTGGTAGCTCATAAAGAAATGCACATTCATCTTTTGATGGTGCAATAATTCATGCAATTATGTCCTATCTATAGCACCTACTACACCGGGTGGTCCAGCTATGGCCTTGAAGTCAGCTTTGATTCTTTGTAGTTGGCAAATGAGGAAACCGAAAGATGTTTCAGACAATATGGGGTCTGGAGAGGGCATTAATTGTTTGATGTAATATTGAAATGACATGACCGAGACATACATAGTTCGTCTGCGCTGCTTAGCTGCATTTTCCCAGTGGCCAAGTAGAGTAGAGTTGTCACAATCTTGATCTCACATGTTGTCCGTTTGTTGAAGTGACTGCATCCCTGACTAGCTCTACTATGATCATAATACCCTCGCGATAAAGCCGATACCTTTTTGAAAGCTCGGTGTCATTAAGTGTTTCTAAAATGTTGACCGGATTACAAGGGGGATTGCCGGCAGCAGACTAAGATTGTTTGTGATTTGGTCTTAGTGATTTAGGAGTCCTCTTAACTACTAACTTTTCCCAGATTTAGGAGCTGGTTTTAGCGCTAAAACGCTTTGTAAAAAACTCTTAGGCCAAAAATGTAGGAGTCCTAAATTTAGGACTGACACGCCCATTTTTTAAAGAGTTACTTCTAAATCAGCAAGTTAGGAGCTACTTTTAGCCTTAAGATGTTTTGTGAATACGGCACCAGGACGACAAACTGCCAATTCCTCCCTTGTGTACTACAGCATACACTAAGAAAACTGCAAAGAAGCTAAAGACTTAAACTAGCTCTCTATAGCTAGCAACCAGGAACTCTAAACTCAAATTAGCAAGGCTAAGAATAATGTTGAACCATGAGTTAGCATGTTTTTTTTGAGGAACAGGTAATTCTATTTTTCATATTATTATTCTGAACTAAATTCTCCATCGGGCATTGGTGCGGTACCGCTTTATGACCATTGAGTAATTGCAAAATGTTGTAATTGTTTTTTTACTGAAAATATCCTAACTAGTGCAGCTTTAATAAGGCAGTATTCTCCCATCAAAATGACTATTACCATCAAAATCCAACATTATCATCAACCGACAATGGCTGGCCACAGGGCCGGCCTTGACTATAGTAATTTGGTGCCCTAGGCAAGATTTTAACTGGTGCCCCTTGCATTGCAGCCAATTCCACCACCAATCATTGTGTTCATACACTCACACAGAAACTGCATAGCTTTATGTCTTTGTGATTTTCTTTATTATAGAAACAAAAAAAACAAAATAAAAAACTGCATTAAAGAAAGTGACATAAAACAGAGTATAAATACAATATAAATAAGAGTATTGAATGAAAAAACTACATTACAGAAACCTTAGTACAATATGCATAATGTAGCATTGTTCTACAGCCTTACTCGCCTTGTCTTTCTTGCAGCTTCTTTAGATTTTTTCTCCATTCACTAAGACTCTATTGAAATAGTAATCCTGACACCTTCTCCCGTCTTTTTGTTTCAGAAACATAAAACATGTTTTTATTTGATACAGTCCTCTAATAAACAACCTCTGTTCTTACCTTATCAGTTAAAACAGATGGCCAGTCAGTAGGGTCGATTGGTGCAGCCTTTTAGTATATGCCTGATGCTGCATCACTGGGCTGTGCTGAGGTAGAGGGGACAGGAGCGCTTGATGCTGCATCACAGGGCTGTGCTGAGGTAGAGGGGACAGAAGCACTTGATGCTGCATCGCTGGGCTGTGCTGAGGTAGAGAAAGTGGCCCAGGAGGTGCAGGGGTGGGATTCAAGTATTCCAAAAGTGCATCCGAAGAAAGAAGTGTGTGAACATTGGGTGTTAAGTTATATTAATAAAAAAGCTGCTGATGGTTAAAATATACAATAATAGCACTGAAGCCACATTATAGCCTAAACACAAATAGCACGAGTAATTACACCTAGGATTCAAGCACAAAACATGTAGGCTATTCAGTGAGCACTTCTCTAGCATGATGTTTGCTGTAATACATATAAGACTAATCAATAATGAAAATGCAAAGGATTACAACTATTAATGTGAGCCGTCTCTTACCAAAGGGGCAAAAGGACCCAGGGGTTTTGCCGAGCAACAACACACCGCCCCGGGGGAGAGGCGAAACAGGTGCCGCTCATCAGCTAAGGACTGAAAAGGGAGCAGATAACCCGTCAAGGGAAAGGAGAGACGAAGAATGTATGCTCGACAAGGAGTTACAGAGTGCATGTTTTTTTATTTATTTAGCTTATAGGGTCCTCTTATTTGTTTTTCTCCGAGGCGAGCCGGAAGCTATTTTCTGTTGACGAACCGGGCTACGGGCCCTTGTAACAAATAAAGCCGTTCTTTTGTACCCCTTACTGGGTTTCCCGTCTAGTCGTTTCTACCACCTGTCCCGTAGTGAGACCCGTCTCCGAAGGCTCACATGGATTACATACGGGAATGGGAAAGGAAAAGCATATTTATTGACTTTAAAAGCAGGGCTAACATTAGCTAACTAGACTAGCTAAGATGTCAAAAAATAGGCCTATGCCTGGTAGGCAGTGGCTGGTTAGTGCAGCACATTTGAAAGAAAAATAGTATTCCTCAAAATGATGTTATAGGTTAGGTTATTCCCCAAACACCTGAATAGTCTTTCCAAAATTCCCTAATGAATTTAAAGTAAAAGTAACTGACAGACTCTAGCTAGGTAGCTATTTAAATTAGCTAAATTGTATTATCACACAAAGTAAGCTAGCTAGTAGTAACACTGCTCCAACAGTACCGTAACAACAAAGCAATTAGATAAACTAATCATTCATAACTTCACATTACCTCTCTCTGTATCCCGTTTTTCCTCTTTTTCTTTCCTGTGCACCACCGTTTGAAGTAGGCTACAGATGCTCATTGATGTTTCACGTTCAGTGTCACTCACTGCTTAAGATAACTGAACTCACCCATCCCCCACAATCAGGTAAGGGTAACTAATGGCGCGTTCCATTTGTACTCGGAGGTCGGAATTTCCGAGTTCCAAGTCAGAAGTTTCAACTGGAACGCCCCCTAAAGTCGGAATTCAAACTCGGAAAGTCGGAGCAACCCCACTAGCCCCGAGTTCGTAATCCAAGATGGCAGCACCCTATGTCATTTAGCAGATAGTGTTATAAATTAGGAAAATTATGTTTATAATTACGTTACAATATTCTGAAGAGCTCTCGCCTGTCCAGGTTAGGTTACCGGTTACGGAATGTCCGATTAAAAAGTGGTCCATTTTTTTTTCTACACAATGAAATACACTGAAAAACATTGTATATATTCCGAAAGGGCAAGCACAACAAAGGCTTTAATGGGGGCATCCATCTTGTTTTACGACTTTGGACACTGGGGAGGGGGGTATTTCAGAAAGCAGGGTTAACATATTCTGAGTTGAAACCACAACTCTGGGTTGACTGGCTCTGAGCTGTCAAACACAGAGTTGACGGTTTCAGAACAGGTGGTAACAATTAGTTCAGTCAACTCTGAGTTAAGTTAACCCTGAGTAAAGCACGTGCACGAGGAAATAAAAAGCCTTCATCAGTGGAACGCAGACAATGTGATTCATCATGGAAACAGGAGGAAAAGGTCTCGGACCCCATACCTCTCCCCAGTGGAGTTAGATATATTAATGAATGCACATGCAGAATGAGTATATATTGAAGAAAAAAGCAATACAGTACCAGCAGCAAAAGAACGTGAGCTAGTGTGGCAGAAAATTGCTGACCGAGACAATGCGTGAGTATTAATTGAAAAAAAAGAAGTCACATTTTGAGTCTTCCACTCATTAAACATTTATATAATTTGTGTGTGTGGGTGTAATATCAAATTCAGAGTTTATTTATCAAATGCACCAAATAACACTCCTTCTGAACAGTGACATTCTTGTGACATGGCACACATTTACATAGTAAGAATTAAGAAATATATAAAGCAAAAATATAGCAATAATATACATAATGTAAACTAGCAGCAATTTTAAAGAGAGTTGGATGGGAAATAAGAACAATATGGGTAGAAGTATTCAATATTATAAATATAACATGAGTGTAATATGCTTATGAATAGTACATATAAAATAATATTCTAATGTACATTAAATGTACATAGAAAGACATCAGACCATTTGGAATGTTCATGTGTGATCCATATGATCATAGTTGCTGGCTGAGGAGCCTTATGGTCTGAGGGAAAAAACTTAGAAAAATCTGGGAGTGCGTGCTCCGATGCTCCAGTAGTGTCAACCAGACGGCAGTAGCAGTGTGAATAGACCATAGCCTTGGTGGCTGTAGTCTTTGATGTTCCGTGCTTTCCTAAGGTATCGTGTATGGTAGATGCCTTGCATGGAGTGGAGATGGCAGCCGATGATGCGCTCTGCAGACTTTACCACCCTCTGGAGGGACTTGCGATCGGAGCGGCTGCCGTATCAGGCAGTTATGCAGCCTGAGAGGATGCTCTCATTGGTACACCTGTAGAAGTTGGTGAGAGTTTTCAAAGACATGCCCAACTTCTTGAGTCTCCTCAGGAATATAGCTGCTTTTGGGCAGTTTTCACTGCCGAGTTCGCTTGCCTGGACCAAGTGAGGTCATCTGTTTATGCAGGTGCAACCCAATAGGCACAAAACATACTTGGCAGCAATTGAAGTTGAAATAAAAAAAATATACTTCAAACAGGAAAAGTATAATATCAGTACAAGCAATTGTGATGCTGTTTAGCCTCCCCTACCTAATTAAAAAATAAGTACAATTCTCAAAAAAAAGTACAGTTCTTTGTTGGCCTATCTGCACATTATTGCTGTGGAAAGACTTCCTATTCACATAATCTTCTTCATTTACTGAAGAAGCTGTTATAGGAGTATGAGTGCCATCTATGCAGTCAATCACCCCTGGGAACCCTAAAATATTAACTGATTTGTGTTTCAAGTCTCATAGCTTTATACTAAATAAATAGATCACTGCTTGACTGATACCTGCGATTCTGTGGACTTCTTTTTTGATGAGTTTTGTGGGTCTATGACTTAGGAACACTACTGAAGTGTATAGAAAATGTTTCAGTGCAAGAGTCACATCTCTGGCAGCCCGACAGAGACAGTTGCCTTAGACATATGCTCAGTGTCACCGATGTTATACAGTACACTGCAACACAAAGAATTTGTTCCGAACTGAGAGCATGTCCCCCATGTATCATAGGAACGATATGAGGGCTGAGAATATATTTCAGATAAATGATCGATTGTGCAGAAAAACTGTAATTCTCAAACAGATAATCATTAGGGAATGATAAAACATCCAAGCTGGGTCTGATCACTCTCTCCCGATGGAGATTTCTGCAGAGTATTTGTGCTTCTACTGGCTCTTCGAGAAAAGGACACCCCCTGTCTGACACATTCAGATGGGAAGTTTCAGTTAAAGAGTAGGACAAACTCAGTGTTAGTTGGATAAAACCTGCTAGCGAGCAGGTTTGCTTCACAGAGTATGTTGCCGTAGTAACTGACTCAGAGAAATGCTGAACTGGCTCTTTGAAACCGTAAACCCAGAGTTTCCATTCCAAGTCAACTAACTCTAAGTTTTCACTAAATCCGCTTTCTGAAATACCCCCATTGTGTTAAATTGCCAAGTTCATAAATTTGGCCATGTAGTTGCACTGGCTGTTTTTGAGGTGCACAACATCAGGTGTACGTGTGTCAAAAGAACTCCCTTAGATGAACATTGACTTCACCACACAGATTACTTTATTCCCAGCACACAACTCCAGCACCATGACAAGTGATAGAAAAATACATTGTATTACCAAAGGGTCCTGGGCTAGAACAGTACAACAATTCATAAGGCCTATGTTCCACCTTCCACAACTGCCTTCCTTTTATATTCCCTAGTCAATGTGGGCACTACAGAGATTTCCAAAAGTGGCTACCCTCCCATATGCTAATAAGGCATGCAAATGACAAACTATGTACTCTACACTCAATATTGTATGGTCTACACTGCAACCAAGCATAAAGGGGAAACACTACAAACTATCAAATGAGAAACATCACAAAATCAATGGTTTTACGCATAGTATGGGGTCCAACATTTGCTTTACTCAATCCTGCCGACCCTTCGAAAGGGTCACTGTTTAGTTGTTGGGATAACGCAGGAAGTAAAACTGACATGGACAGTGAATGGAAAGGCCATCAACTTCTAATAATGTGCAGTCTGTGGAGATGTACATGGCTGATGACTATAACCCTCTGTCCAGAGAACCCACAGGGGAGGATTTTCAGTGGTTGATGAACTGTCTCTATGGCAGGTTTGCAGGCATGGCAGGATTCCTTGAACCTGAGCCAGAACAACTGGTACCCTCCTTGTCTTTACCGGACATTGTTAAAATGCATACAAGTATAGCTATCTTTTGCATAACTAAGTTAGTTTACATACGTTTTCCAAAACTCAAAACATGATAGCATGCTAGTATGTTCATGTTTATATACATGGCCTGGTAGAAAACCTAATTCCATACTGTACATCAAGAATATCTTGTGAATAATAAAGTTACCTAACGTTTTACGACAAGTGATACAAAATGCTGTTTGCAGCTAACACATTTTATAGTACTGTACCTTAACATATGGCTGCTGCGACTCTCCCTCGCCGAGGTAGAAAAACAAGAAAATATACTTGTGCTCAGGCAATCAATTATTAAAATTAGAAACTCCAAAGGTTGATTTGGAGAAAAAAAGCTCAGCAATCAAACTATATTCTTTCTGTTTAGATTCTTCTCTGTGGGAAACGTGGACGGTTTTCTTGGTGATGACGTCGAACGTAAGTGTAGTTCTTTGAGAATTCACATTAGCTGCTAATTAGCTTTCCGTCATGTTTGGCTAAATTTAAGCAAATATATTGATAAGTCACCTTGTCTTCTATATATTTACTTGGCTAACAAAACAGCGAGGTGGTGTAATCCTACGCGAAACACAGACCTTATTTGAACTGGATCTAAAAATTCACTATGGGAAAAATGAATGGGGAAAATGCCCAAAGAACCCGAAACAAGCCAGTTTAGCATTTTGCCGCTAGGTTTTATGGGGATTATGAGTCATACTATTTCAATCAATTTTGCTTTATATATTTTTCTTAATTCTTACTACGTAGATGTCGGGTGCCATGTCACAAGAATTTCATTGTGCAGGATGACGCTCTGTTATTCGGTACATTTGACAAATAAACTTTAACTGAAACTAAATATTTCTGGGAACTCCTCGATCTTTCCACATGCAAATTAGCTCTTTCCACTTGTCTTTTGTCCTCATTCTAATTTTAACAGTTCACATTCTAATGTCCTCATTCTAATTTCAACACTCAGCAAGCAAACTAAAGTTAAAAAGCAGTATACTTAAAGCGTATTATTAAAGTGTATACTTGATATGGTTCCAAAATAAAAACATTTACAGTGATTTTGGAGGCGAATTTTTGAGTCTCATTCAAAGAGGAAAAAGACTCTAGCTGCCACTGCCCCGATCCTAGTCATTATCCATTCCTGGTCTGGTTTTTGTTTGGTCCCCATCTACACACCTGGTTCCCATCAGTCATTATATGTGTGCATATAGTTCCCTCTGACTCCCCTCTCATTGTTCGTTGTTGTTCCCTGTATGTGTTGCCCTATGCTAATTTTGGATATTGAAGTACCGTCCTAAAATACCTAGGTATTGAAGTACCGACCTAAAGTACTTCCCCAAGTTGGTTAATGAGAAGAGATTAAGAGGAGACAAAATCGCAGTGCCGGCAATTATCTTTATTCATACAGATATATCTGGAGACAGTGTGGCATTCAGTCCAACAGAGTCTAACACAATCACAGCACAGACAGTTCTTATAGCATGAGCCCCCTACCCTAAATTTTATGGTTCAGGGCGCGGTTCCTACCATAT
>JACXGI010020755.1:0-10820 GCA_016801175.1 Esox masquinongy | reverse complement strand
GTAGTCCACCCCTGAGGCAGAAGAACGAAGGACGTCCGGCGGGACGAGCATCGGGACACACCTGAGAGAGAGAGACACTGCGACATAAAGGGTTAAGGACTCCTGGCTTAGAGGTTGCTACAGCCAGCAAAAAGATTGATAGTCTGCAGAAGATGGGGGTGTGGAGACAGTGTGGTGGCATTAAGAAACTTTTTATTAGATTGGTTGGAACAGGGTGTCCTATTACAGCCAATAATAGGACCGGATATTCTAAACAAATGCAGCACACTTGTCTTCACACAGTAAATATACAAACAACACTTTCAAAATGCTCATCATTAGTGATGTATTGATGACATCATTTTTAGATGTTGAAATACACATATATATTCATAGATAGCCATTTAAAAAATGCATTTCATCTTGCAGTCACCAATATGCTCTAACGTACTGTAGCAACCTTGGTAAAACCACCACTTGCCGCTTGAAAACAGATATCCCTGTTTGGAGTAGTGGTTAGCACGCTTGCCTTTTGTTGAAGTACCGACCTAAAGTACTTCCCCGGGTTGGTTAATGAGAAGAGATTAAGAGGAGAAAAAATCGCAGTGCCGGCAATTCTCTTTATTCCCCCATACAGATATATCTGGAGACAGTGTGGCACTCAGTCCAACAGAGTCTGACACAATCACAGCACACACAGTTCTTATAGCATGAGCCCCCTACCCTAGATTTTCCTGTTTTTTTCTGCTTTTCTGGTTCAGGGAGCAGTTCATACCATATATGGGTAAGATATACGTTGTTTAACACATCTCTCATGGCAGCTGCCGTCTTCGGGTTTCCCTGTTGTTATTCCAACCAATCGACTTCTAGCTCCAGCGTCTTTTCCCTTATTTGGCATTCTGCCCGTTTACTACCGAATACCAAGCGGTCTGTTCTTGCTCCCAGCTATTCTAGTGAGATTAGCATTCTGTCACCACCTCCTCTAATGCAGGTACAATGTTTCTTAGTTCTACTTAGCCTCTAGCAGAATTGTATGTTATCTTAATGCTATTGCCCCACACTTTAAAGCCAAACATCATGGGTTCCGGACATGACCTGCCAAGTGTTGTGTTCTTAAAGTGTATTCATAAATATATTTCCCAAATGTATTGTAAAATACATTTAGTATTTTGCAATATATTTTCAAATGCATCTTCAACATTTTTTTATACATTTTATATGTATTTGGGAATATATTTGTAAATGTATTCTAAATGTATTGATTGCATTTCCTTAAAAACATTAATTGTCCAATTTTTGTTGTTTTTAAATGTATCCCAAATACGTTTTAAAAAATATATTTAAAATGTATTTATGTTTTTCACTGGGGGTCCACATTACTCAACGGCAATGTTGCAACACATATTTGCCTTAAAATTTTACTTTCAACTTAACAGAGTAGGCTATATTACATAAGGTATATTGTTAACAACTGTTATTAGGGCAGCCATAAATCTATGAAATCACTTTTGAACATTTTCACTGCAAATGTTGGTATAACTGCGGTTATCTAACTTCATACAGTATATTTTTTGTACTACATGCTTTTAACGACAGCTATTCTGGCAGCCCAGACCCAAGAAATCAACTTTTTGGGCCACTCACTCAATATTAACAGGAGAGCCTCATGGGAATTGACAAGTGAGGTGAAGTCAGGAGTCATTTCTGTTGAAGCAGTGTGCAGTACTGCTGCAAGATGTTTGTCAGTGAGGCTGGATGTGTGCTTGGACTTGATGAATTTTAGTATGGGGTGAGTTTTTGTATTCGGCCGCAAGCTTGCTCTGGAAGTGACTCAGCAATTTGTACTCTTTAAAAACTGCGATGTTAGCTTTACATATTAAGCAATTTGCTTTACCTGCGACATCTGCAAATAAATATTTTTTTGTCCATTCTTTTTTAAATACCCTGTTTTCATTATCAGTTTTTTTTACACCGGCTCATTTTCAGATATCGCTAGCCAAAAATGATATCTTATGTGCGTGGATTGTGGTTCTGGTCCATAGCTACGTATCATAGCAACACAAATAGCTTGTTTCAACCTAAACATATTTTAAACAGACAGTATGATACTACTGTACTTATTACTGGGAGTGCCATGGGACTTTTAATTTAAAATAAAATAAATATGCAGCAGTAAATAAAGTAACGTAATCTGCAAGTATTTTTATTTTGTATTATTTTTCATGTTTTGGATATATTGCGGGCCGGATAGAATGATTGAATGGGCTGGATCCGGCCTGGGGGCCTTATCTTGTCCAGGTCTGGTATAAAGGAAAAGTTGGTGCTCATTCTACGCTTCTTGCCATTTACAAGGATTTTCTTTTCACTTGTGCTCTTCTTGGTATTATCAGGTTTTTTTCTTCATACTACCTATGAAGTTAATTCAATGATCCCTGTCTATTGTATACATGTAATATTATGTTTCAGTTCTGAAAAGTTAATAACAAACCAGATTGATGTAGAACTGGATTCAGAACAGGACAGAGTTAAACACTATGGCTATACCATCAAAAACTCTTATCAATGATATCAACAATATATCAAATCAGCATCACAGTTACTGATGACGGATTACAAGCCTGCAAAAGAGGTCACTACAAAATGATCACTGTGCGGATCTGGAAATCTCCTCTTCTTAGTGGACCGACTCCTCTGGATTTCTTACGTCCACACCTCCTGCTCCCCCCCAGCGTTCGGATTCATTGAGGCAACTGGTCTAAAAGCCCCTTCCCAGCAACCCGGAGCTGCACTATCCAAAACATGCCCCTTCTGCTCATCAACACCAATCACCTCCTCTATGTTGCCCAAAGTTGGCCACTTGTCGATGTGTTGTATTGTTTCTGTGGTCTGTTGGCCAGTGTGTGTGTTCTTGGTCCATCGGATCTATTTCTCTTTGTATTTTACATTCACTCTACATTTGGAACTAAGTATTGCATACACAATGTACAAAACCTATTACATCTGATGAAAGGATGAAAGCTATAAACAGGCACATGACTTGATTATGTCCAAAACTTTAAATCGCACTACTTCAACCACAACCTTAACCTTAACTTAATGTCCACAACATTAAACTGTCCAGAATTATTTCAAACTGTTCCTTCATAATGTGGTACACTTTAACATGAATGTCATGACTTTGTTAAAAATAAAAAACTGCATGAACTCTAGGATATGAGGATTAAATATCTCCCACAGAAACCAATGTTTCGTTTACAACCCTGTGTCTTTGACAGTACATGTAGGTGGAGCTGCAGCATTTATCCAATCAGGAAGACTGAAATATTGCTGCAGAAAGATAATCAGCCATGCTTGTTTAGTGTCAGTGTTTTTAATGTATCCAGCTGTAGATGCATGAATTATTTATTTTCACATTTTTGGTGAGTTCTGTATTTCATTTCCTAATTAAATCCAATCACCATTATCAATGACATAGACATCCAAAATGGATCATCTATGTTTGTTAGACTTGAGTAGCTCTAAATTGAGAGATTATTATGAGAAGGCGAACATGCATTAATCTGTTGTTTTTCTATTTGGACATTTGAGAAGATGACATGATTAATCTATACATAATTCTGCATTTAATACTGTGCTGTGCAGCCCACAGTGACAGAAAAACTCTACCTACAAACAAAAGCTAATAGCTGGACAAATGTGTTGCAGAATTAACTAACTTATAAACATCGATCAAATATAAAATTATTGGCATACAGTGTTACAACATGCTCTTAGAAAATATTTGAACACTTAGTGTAATTAATACCTTTCTTAATGTTCGCCATGAAATCTGCATTTAATCAGAACCAGTCTTTTTTATCTGACATAACAGGTTCATAGTTACCAATTTCATATGTTCATTTAGAGGAATCACACATGTTGTTGAAAAACTAAATGAAAAAGGAATTATTGCAGGTGCAAAAAAAAGTTCAATATGCGTTGTTTAAAACATCTGGGCTCCTCTGGACATCATTAATGTCCATGAATTCTGAGGTAACCAGGAGACTCTTGAACAGAACGTCAGGGATCAGTAAAGGAGATAAAACAGGGCCGGAAATGGGTCTTCAAAAAAGACAACGACCCAAATGGGCCAAGTAAAATTTCTGACCTTAATCATATTGAGATGCTGTGGCAGGACCTGAAGAGGGCAGTACATGCCAGACTCCCCTCCAACCTCACTCAATTGGCTGTAAGCAGGAGTGGGCAACAATCCCTCAAAAATGTTAGAGGCTGATAAATTGGCATTTTGAGATGTTTATTCCAAGTAATCACTTAACTAACTCCATATCTTCTGCACACAGCCTAACCACAGTATTACACAAAACTCTCATCCACCACAAATGATGAGCAGGTGTCTCCTCTTAAAGGAGGCGGTAGTTTCATAAAGGGAGCTGACAAACAAAACACTCATACTTTTTTCAGAACTTCTTGGTAAGAGAGGTTTATATACTGTATATTTATGTATATTGACCATTTTTACATGTAGTTCAAAAGGTTTGTTATTTTTACTGTTGTTTTTTTTACAGGACTGACTGCTGGGGATAGTATTACACCTGGAAATAATGAAGTGATCAACACAGAAGGAGAATCTGTGACTCTGAACTGTACATATGAAACAACATACACAATGCCTTGGCTTTACTGGTACCGCCATTATCCTAACCAGGCACCTCAGTTTATACTGTGGAAAGGTGCCAGAACATCTAGGAGTGAACACATTCCTAATAACAGATATAAATCCACAACATCTGATACATCAACTGAACTGATCATCCAACGACTAACCCTGTCAGACACAGCTCTCTACTACTGTGCTATTGAATTGACAAAGTGATACAAAGTATATAAGAAGCTGTTCAAAAACCTACAAACCAAAATGCTTTGCTGTGGTGTGGATAAAATGTATGTATGATATCAAACCACGATTTGATATCATACAGTATGTCAGAGGTTTAGATCATAGAATTGTGTTCACATCACATACCAGGAACTGTAGTATTTTTCTGTATTCCTTTATGAACTGTGAGAAAGATTCTCCAGTTCATGAAAAAGGTCTAACAGTATGCTAGACTCATAGATGGGCATAGAAATATTGGTCTGCCTTTAAGTAAAGGGGTTATTAACATGCCAGAACAACCACAATGTAGTTCAACAAGTTCAACAAGAATCCCTTGTTTCATGCAGATGTTTCTCCATTTATGCATGACATCATTGACAAGGTTTGGTACATACCACATTTTGGTGTGTATCATCCAACAAAGAAGATCCAATTGGTATTCAATTATAGGTGATACTGAAACCTACACTCAAATTGGTACAATGTCTTACCAATACCCTGATAAATGTGATCACTAGGTTCAGGTTCACTAGGTTCTCCCTAGTGAATGTGCATTGAGAGTACAGTGGTGGGTCCAATCTGACGGCTTCAAGTTCAGAGTTGTCATCCAAGACAAGCCTCTTATCAGAAGGGAAGTCCTTTCAGTAATCAGTTCATTCCATGATCCATAGGGGATTTTAGGGGTTAGAAGATCCTGCAAGAGCCGTGTATTCACAATTTAGGCTGGGATAACCTCATACAAGATCCGCTTGGCCAGCTGTTCACGCTTCAAGGGGATTGGAGGTGGATCTTGGGGCTTATCTTCCTTACCAAGAAGAGTGGCTGGAGTACCTGGATTGCTCAGGAGATCTAGTCACAGATGACCTTGAAGTCAAAAGGAAAGCCGAGGTAAATTTTGTTACAGCTGAAGAGGAGGTGGATCCAGTCCAGGGGCTTATGGAACATTACTCTTCATAATTTAGTCTCAAGCAGGCAGTGGCATGGATCCTCAAGTTGATAATAATTTTGCCATCTTGCTGCCAAAAGAGGAAGAGCTGGATGTTGCCACCAGTTGATCAAAAGTTCATAAGGATTGACAAAAGCTAACGTTGGACAAAGAGATGCAGAACATTAAGTCAAAAACCTGCAATAATCAAATCACTGTGGAAGACCTCAGGGAAAGTGAGCTCAAGATCATTCGCTACAACCAGAGGAAGATGTTTCCAGTGGAGATCCCTGTTCAACAAAGAAAATGTAAGGAATAGCAGTCACGTTTGAAAGCTTACCCATGCGCCAAAATGAAATGATTAGAATTGGCAGAAGAGTAGAACAGCATATCCTTAGGGATGTTAGAAATCTTAACATAACAAGCATACACTCTGACAGCGAAATCCATCAGGAAATGGGTCACAGCAGGCACATCCACATCAAAGCTGCAGAGGAAGTGTTGTATCTCTGGTGTTAGAATGGCAATTAGAAGAGTCCTATCCAAGTGTTTGTTATCGATTACATTGTGCTGCAGGGTAGCAACAGATGTCTCCATTCCTGCTTGATCACAAACACTGGCGTAGACTACTTTGATCAATTTCATGTTGTGTAGAAGAAGCATTGTGAAAAGAGATGCAATTATCTGCATGTTTTACCATCCATGCTGTGTAAATCATGTTGCATGTAAAAATAAATAAAAAACTCTTATGGATTTATCTACACTGAACAAAATTATAAACGCAACACTTTTGTTTTTGCCTCCATTCATCATGAGCTGAACTCAAAGATCTAAGACTTTCTCTATGTACACAAAAGGCCTATTTCTCTCAAAAAATTTTCACAAATCTGTCTAAATCTGTGTTAGTGAGAACTTCTCCTTTGCCGAGATAATCCATCCACCTCACAGGTGTGGCACATCAAGATCCTGATCAGACAGCATGAGTATTGCACAGGTGTGCCTTAGGCTGGCCACAATAAAAGGCCACTCGAAAATGTTCAGTTCCATCACACAACACAATGCCACAGATGTCGCAAGTTTTGGGTGAGCGTGCAATTGGCATGCTGACTGCAGGAATGTCCACCAGAGCTGTTGCCCGTGAATTTAATGTTCATTTCTCTACCATAAGCCTTCTCCAAAGGCGTTTCAGAGAATTTGGCAGTACACCCAACCGGCCTCACAACCGCAGACCACATGTAACCACATCAGCCCAGGACCTCCACATTCAGCATCTTCACCTCCAAGATCGTCTGAGACCAGCCACCTGGACAGCTGCTGCAACAATCGGTTTGCATAACCAAAGAATTTCTGCACAAACTGTCAGGAACCGTCTCAGGGAAGCTCATCTGCATGCTTGTCTTCCTCATCGGGGTCTCGACCTGACTGCAGTTCGTCATCGTAACCGACTTGAGTGGGCAAATGTTCACATTCGATGGCGTCTGGCACTTTGGAGAGGTGTTCTCTTCACGGATGAATCCCGGTTTTCACTGTACAGGGCAGATGGCAGACAGTGTGTATGGCGTTGTGTGGGTGAGCGGTTCGCACAGCCATTGAAGAGGAGTGCAGCAACATTTCACAGGCCACAATCAACAACCTGATCAACTCTATGCGAAGGAGATGTGTTCGAACTGCGTGAGGCAAATGGTGGTCACACCAGATACTGACTGGTTTTCGGACCCCCCTCGGACCCCCCCAATACAGTGAAACTGCACATTTTAGAGTGGCCTTTTATTGTAGCCTGCCTAAGGCACACCTGTGCAATACTCATGCTGTCTGATCAGCATTTTGATATGCCACACCTGTGAGGTGGATGGATTATCTCGGCAAAGGAGAAGTGCTCACTAACACAGATTTAGACAGATTTGTGAACAATATTTGAGAGAAATAGGCCTTTTGTGTACATAGACAAAGTCTTAGATCTTTGAGTTCAGCTCATGATAAATGGGCTGAACTCAAGTAGTCTACGCCAGTGTTTGTGATCAAGCAGGAATGGATACATCTGTTGCTACATTTATTTAGAAATCATTCATTGGGAGGTTTTAAATTTAAATTTAATTGTGATTTTGAGTAAGAATTACATCAATAAATGTTTATTAATTTACTGACAATTTGTCATCATTGATTGACCATATTGAATATTGACAATAGTCTTTAAACCTTTAAAATGCATTTTGTTAAATAAAAATTATTGTAACGTTAAATCAATATTTTGAGCCAGATCGCAATAATTTTTATAGACAACTATCATTTTGCACCATATTTTGATTCCAAGTCATGTTTCCAATTTGACTAAGGGATTTTGAGGTCAATGTTAGAAACGTCTAGGCTTACGTAGGCTTATGTAAGGCTATTCATGCCGATATCCTTTGATTGTGGCAAACTGGTCGACAGTGTCTCTTATTTTACCTTGTACATCATCAAAATTTTGAATAATTTTAGTGTTGCGTAATTTTCATTTAGTACATTTGTAGGGCCTAATAAACGAATGAAAATATTATTGCCTGTGTTCATAGAAATAATCCTTCTGTGTAGACTATCACTGCATGAAAAGACCTGTTTCGGAGTGTCCCCATACAAGTAAAGATCTTTGTAATGGTCACAGGTAAAAGGCCAGTACAGAGAAGTCGTGATATAAAACGATTTTAACCAGTCGTAAGAACTCAGCTCTTGACATTTCTGGACACTCCTCAAACTTTGCACATTAGTTTGCACATTAGTTCTTAACACTTCTCTTTTGTCCTCATTCTAATTTCAACAATTTACACTCAGCAGGCAACCTAAAGTTAAAAAGCAGTATACTTAAAGTGTTGTACTTTTGGACAAAAAGTAGTATAGAAATAGTTCATAACCCAGTTATTTTAAAATGTTGTATACTTGTATATAATTTAAATCAAATCATTGTATCCATTTTAACACAGTGACAAATATATAGTATATGGTTTTAAAATAATTTTGAAAGTGCAACAAAAGTTGTTCCAAAAAAATATTTCTATTGTTTACAAGTGTGTGGCTGTTGGCAACAAAGGAAAAATGAAATAACAAAGGAGTTATTGAATAAAAGCCTTTATAAAAAGGCTGGTTGAGG
Organism: Esox masquinongy; assembly: GCA_016801175.1. Classification (NCBI taxonomy): domain Eukaryota; kingdom Metazoa; phylum Chordata; class Actinopteri; order Esociformes; family Esocidae; genus Esox; species Esox masquinongy. The sequence goes on along the minus strand of JACXGI010020755.1, from coordinate 1,916 downwards.
ATTCATATTCACAAGATCTTTGATGTTATATTGCAAAGTTCAAGAAACAATGTCAGCTGAACAATGGCAAGATCCTTGTTTGGATATAAAAATGTAAACAAAATCACTCCCGCACCCAGTCTGCGTAACATGCAATAAGAAATTAATAACGTTTCAGTACCAAGATTTCAACAGTTTACACTCAGCAGGCAACCTAAAGTTGGTACTGAAACGTTGTTAATAAATTCTTATTGCTAGTTACGCAGACTGGCTGCAGGAGTTCTTTTGTTTACTTAAATCGACCATTGGTCTTCTCCAATGCACCGGTCGATCTACAGGTGCTTCTTTTTTAAACGCATGAGAACGTTTTACTTCACAATTGTGTTTTACTTGCGTTTGTAATCAAAGTCCAAAATTTCAGTAAAGCGTTGAGAATGCATTCCAGCAATGTCTACTCGCCAAGCCATGGAAATTATTTTTTTGAGTGGGACGCTTTGTTAGGTAAAGTGGGACACTGTATTATGATGAAAATGAACTATTAGACACATGAGAAAAACGTTTTAAACAGACACATGAGAAAAACGTGGCTCAAATTATTTTGATCAGGCAATGTAAGAATTGCGACAGCCAGATGGCCAGATCGTACCTAAGCAGACGCAAATCACTCTTAATGGGCGATACCCCCAGATACAGTATGATGAATCAATGTTGATCACGTTGATCAACTAACAATCTGTTTTACTGCTAAACTTAGTATTGCAATTTTATTCATGAAATTCCTTTTTTATTAGGAGATAAACAAAATATGAAACATATAATCGGTCTGAAAAAGAAATTTCGCTAATTATTTTATTTAACCATGAAGATGATGCAGCTTCCTATGTAATTCATCAAAGAAATTTCAGTAATTAATTATTAGTGAAACAAAATAAAAACGAAGCCCCCCAATTTTAATACATTGGGATGAGTGAGAGGCATGAACAGAACAATGTATTGTATATTTGATTGACCAATTTGAGACATACAGCTGGACATTTGAATTGCAAACCTTTAGTGTCTTAAAATAGCAAAAGGTAGGAGATGTGTTGTAAAAGTGCTTGAAGATAGGCTATGTGTAGACTGACACAATCGTACTGTTCGCTTGCCAGACTGCAACATTTATACTAATAATCAGAAATCGCAATTTGAACACGTGCGATTTCTAAACTGCAGAATGCTGCGATTTTGGCTTTTTATTTTTACGCTAAATCAAAATAATAATTTTTACTGGTGTGCCATCTTCACTATAATCATATTCGTATTTCTATACAATTTATTAGGAATTGATTTTAGAATCTATTTGCCTACTAAAAAATAATAATTCAGATTATTAGTATAAATGTTGGAGTCTGGCAAGCGAACGGCACCGAAGGGTTAAAACAGATAAAACAGAAAGGTTAAAATTTAGAGACCACTGAACATTGAAAATTGAACGCTTCTGTTCCTCACTCAAAACGTTCCTTTTCAACTTTTTTGGAAAGGAAAGGAAAAGTTGCAGTGGTCTCTTCATTTTTTCCAGAGCTGTATATATATATATATATATATACATACAGGTGTTGGTCATATAATTAGAATATCATCAAAAAGTTGATTTATTTCAGTAATTCAATTAAAAAAGTGAAACTTTTTTTTCACACAGACTGATATATTTCAAGTGTTTATTACTTTTAATTTTGATGATTATAACTGACAACTAATGAAAACCCCAAATTCAGTAGCTCAGAAAATTAGAATATTGTGAAAAGGTTCAATATTGAAGACACCTGGTGCCACACTCTAATCAGCTAATTAACTCAAAACACCTGCAAAGGCCTTTAAATGGTCTCTCAGTCTAGTTCTGTAGGCTACACAATCATGGGGAAGACTGCTGACTTGACAGCTGTCCAAAAGACGACCAT
>JACXGI010020753.1:0-10821 GCA_016801175.1 Esox masquinongy | reverse complement strand
CATGTAAGTCATCCAACACACAGCCTTCCTTCCAGAAGGATGGATAGTCTCCCCCTCTGCCTCTACCTCTCTCCCACTTCTCTCTCGTAAAGATTACATGTTCTCTGTTTCTCTCAATTTTAAATCTGATGTGTTCCTCACAGCCTCTTATGTCTCAGTTTGTGTCTCTGTCATCTTCCTTTCTGCAGATCTCATTCTCCTCTGTCCCTTTCTCGTCAGAGGAGAACATAAACTATTCTGGCTGATCTCCATCCTGTCAGAACTTCCCTGTGAAAAAATGGTCTTCTGCCTGAGTATACACACTTACACACAGATCCATAGCCACACACACACACACACACACACACACACACACACACACACACACACACACACACACACACACACACACACACACACACACACACAGAAATAAAACACCCACGCACCTTCACACAATGAACACCATCGCCCCACTTACAAGGCACCGGAGCTGGCTGTTTTAAAGCCCGCCCCTGCTACGCCGTCACAGAGTCTCCAAAACGCCTCCGTGACGCCTCCGTAACGTTTGTGCATCACACTGAGGCCTCATGAATATTGACGAGAGATCAGAGTGTTTTGAGTGACACGGAGGCGACAAGGAAAACCTGAAGGGGTCGGCGCCAACAGATGAGCTTTCCGTCGGTGGGAGGAGGGAACAGAAAAAAACCCGAGCTGATTAGCCAATTCACCGTGCCGGATGTCACACAGGCCTTTCTGAGCCAGGAAGAGGAGGCAGCTGGGGAGGTGGAGTGGAGGCTAAAGACAGAAAACGAAACCAAAAATCACGGTCCCTCGTTGCGTCAGGCGATGTAGCATCCTCCAATCCCGTCGCAGAGCGAGTCTGTTGGATATGAACCATTTGGACGCTGCAACTTCGCAATGTCCATTTCACAGCCGGCACTTGAGGCGCATGTCCAGTTCAATGTGGACACTCGAGGCCCAGGCTACTGTGACGGTGATGTAAGGCGTCGGCTCTCAAAGGGGGGGGGGGGGGGGGGGGGGGGGGGGGGGGGGGGGGGGGGGGGGGGGGGGGGGGGGGGGGGGGGGGGGGCGGGACGCGAGACAGGTGAAGCAGAACGGCGGCGTTTGCGTTTCACATTTTTGGAGCCTCGCAAGGTTTGAACGACTCATACAGGGGACACAGTCACTGACTAAAACGTTCGGTCCCTGCTGCCACACACACACCCATATCCATGTAAACACATTTATGGCGTTAATATGGCGTTAAGCACAGGACGATACAGATTTAAACCCAACAGTCAAAGTCTTTAGATTATTGCTACTATCTGGGGGACTTGGCTATGACGCAATCATATACAATATTTCTACATCTCTTTCTCCCCATCCCACCCTCCCCCTCTCCATTCCCCTCACTCCCTCACTCTGTGTATCTCTCTCTCCCCCTCTCTTTCTCCCCCCTCATTCTCTTTCACTCTTTCATTCTCTCATCCCATTTCTCCTCTCTCCTAAACAATAGCCATAAATACTGTGTCGAGGAATAATTGCGGCTTCTAAGCTTCCCCTGGCCCGTCTTGGAGTGGTCCCCGGGGGAAGTGAGTTGAGGCGTTTGCCCATAATTGGTTCCTTGCTTTCCACAACGGCTCTCTCTCGCCCCCTATTTCGGGCTTACCTCGCCATCTCGTCCCGGCTCTGTGGCGAGGGACAGAAGGATTTTGACAGTCAATCTGTTTGAGTTTTTTCTTTATTCTCCTTCTTTCCTTCCTCCCCTCAGTGGCCCAGTATTTGCAGAGAAACCTTAGTAGTCTGGAGGCGAGACAAGCCTGGCAGAACCCAAGTTAGGCTTCAGGAGATGGACAGAAGAACGGAGGAGGGCAGGTGAAACCCTGCTCTGTCCTAGCATAACCTTAACAGTTGATTCCTGAGCTGACTCAGTCTCATCTCTCAGGCACAATTGACACCTCATCCGTGAAATTTTGTCAGAGAAACAGGGCTAAATTAGTAAACTGGACCTCCCTGACCCATAGTCCCAAGAAAAGTGGGAAAACACTGCCTTGTTTCAACGTGTATGAAAGCATGTATGAAAGCTTAATTTTAACAAGTGACTCTCACAAGTTACAAATTATACACACGATTTGACATCCTATACTGTGAAACATAAACATATCTGTCCAATTCTGAAGAAGATTAAACAAATGTACTGCAACCATGACCACGCCAAATCTCCCCGCCGGCCAAATGTTTAACTAGCCATAAATACTTAATGTCTGTGTTTTCTGCGAGACACTGTGCGTTTTCTGTCTACGGACCGCTATAGGCCATCCATAATTAATGGAAGAGTGACAAACCAAGCCATACCCATAAAACCTTCGTGTGAACCATTCATCACTGTTTGTGTGTCCGGCAATGTCAGATAGAGGGCGTAGATCGACCAATTCGCAGTGGGCTAGCCCAAGTGGATTGGAGAATAGGGGTTTATGGGTAGTGGCCAGGATGCTGGGGCGCCAGTTGGTCAGACAGACTGTCTCTTTAGAGCACAAGAAGATTAAACCATCCCATTGGGTTTATAGGCGGCCCACTAAAATCGTACCCTGTACCCTTTGATTAAAAGTCCTTGGTTTGTGGCGTCTAGACCATTTGTATTGAGAGTTTTAACCACTCAGACAAAGCCTCTTGAATTATTTGGGCACTTTATTGCTCAGTGGCTCGGTTTATTATCTGCTTTTTTTCTGTCTTTATTTCTGTCTCTTGTTTTTGTTGAATAAACTAGGTCAGAGATGATGGTCTCTTGTGAAGAATGGACATTAACATCCAGATGAAAGATGCCATTTATCAACTACTTTCTCTCTCAGTCTGTGGATGAAAAAGGTCTTGTTTGTACTCGAAAAGCAATTTGGGGCCTTTGGACCTTGAACATTGTCACTGACCTACTGATAAGGTGAACAACTGTTCTTCGCGTACAAACGCTCTCATTTTGTCAAAGTTTCTCCTGACAAACGCGGTTTCGAAGTGTGATTTTTCAGGAGTCTACAGCTTGTTACTACGTAGAGAGACTTTTGACGGGACCAACCACGTGCCTGTCATCGATGCCATTCACCAGCAGCGACAGATGTCGGCGGTACACAGAAACACGCTAGCCTCCCGCTCTTCTACAAACTCAGAGAGCCATGACAGTTAGCGGCGTCGCCACGCTAAACGGCTTTCGCTGGAACCAGCTTGCCTAGAAATGTCCTTAGAGAAGACAATAACATTGTTACAACGGCAGCCCTATCCCCCCGCATATCTAGATTAGGGACTCATTATTTGGCAGACAGCCGAGGAGCTGCTCAGTAGGCAGAGGTAAACAAAGCAGGAAAGAGAGGAGCAAAAAACGGCAGCAGTCTAAATAAAGAGAAGGGGGGTACACTCCACTCAGCAAATGACCAACAGTTAAAACTAATGTTGTATAAACCATATTCAATTACCCTCCGCTACGCTTTCACCGGTGCCTCCGCGCCTGCCTTGACGCGGGGAAGCAGCTGTGATGCATCGCCGCAGTTGCCGGCGTAATCTGTCTCCGCCGCCGGACAGGGTCGGTGGACGCATTATGACACTTCAAAAACAGCCGATCCGCAAACAGAGGCGGGAAGGTCAATTCTCCCAGGTGACTGTCAGGCACAGCGAAGACGGCATCGCCGGAAGATAATTGCGTATCAGGCAGGGAAGGATTGACCGAGGACCTACTGACCAAGACTTTAAGCTGTGATCCTGACTGGAAATTACTAGTAAAGTCCTTTAGTATCAGCCTCACCAACACCATTCACACTAAAAAGCCATTGCCATCAGAGAGGTCTGGCTGAAGGAGAGAATCCATGTTGAGTGTTTATGACGGGTTTAATGGTCTACCCTGAATAGCATCAGCGGTGCTTGTGTCCTACCTCAAAGTGGGGTTACGCCATCCATCCGGAGTGACAAAGATAGCCAATTTAGCCTGAATGGATTCTGCTGGAGACTGGCTGTGCACCACTCTACCCCCGTATTCTGGTCAGGCCTGTTACCTGCGAGTCTCTCAGTCCGTCCGTACTGCGTAGGGACCCGATACAAAAGGGATTATTCTATAAATGAGCGGAGCAGGCCTTATCCGGGTTTTGTTTTAGCGGGTATTAAAATTATCGATGAAGCCATGATGAGATGATGCAGCCAGCTTTGAGGCATTGGAAATGCCGGGGATGCGGAAATGCAATTTTAATGAGAGTTCTCGCATGGTTCAATGTCGTGCCGCTCGCCGATAGATGGAAACGATTAAGGGAATTAGTGGTAATCCTGACATCACGCCGCCTGGGTGGGATTTCCCCCCACCATTAGTAAACATCATGTCAGGCATTCGTTATGGTAACATTGTTAAAAAGGTGAAACAGTACTTGGCTAAGTGAAGTGAGTTAAGACAAGTCCTCCTACTACCGCCGCAATTAGAGAATGTAATCGCAATCGTATAGCAATGACAATGTAAGTGTATCCTTCTGGCTGGATTTGATACGAGGCGAACCGAGTCGACGTGATAGTGTCGTCATCCATAGATGAAAACCCGGTCTAATCCTGGTCTAAGGTCCCATCGCAGAAGTGAACCAGTGTCACAGTCTTTTTCCTGACACTAAAGGTTTTCGGCGAAGACATGACCACCCCGCTTGATCAAGCACTCTCCTGGACTCTCACTTCCTCATCCCACGTCCTTCAAAACCCTCTCTCCGGGTGGCGCTGAAGCTAGCAGCTGCGGGTCTGGATGGCCGAGCGTAGCTGCCCTCCGATGCAGAGAGCCTTAATTGGACAGTCCTTCTGAAGTAGCATAGCTCTTTTGTCTTTATCCCCCTAAAATGGATCAGGCTTCTCTGATCTACAGCCCAGAGTGACAAGTCATCGCTTTTTCCATTATTCACGAAAAAAGCTGAGAACTGAGAAGATGAGAGGAGTTGGGGAGGAATGTGAGGGGAAGCGGCGTTCAGGGGTTATTTTGGGGATAAATTATTGTCAACGTCTGGATTTTATTCTGGTTATCCTTCGGACAAGCATGCTTTGGACAAGCCGTTGTCTGAGGTTACATTTATTCGGTGTGTCGTCCTTGCTGATCGGCAGGTTGGCTGGTGGAAAATCATTAGCTTTGAGGGATTAAACTCAACATCATCTTGGCTTTTATCTGTAAAGTTAGAGGCAGGTTGACTTTGTCCTCACTTTGATCCTTAAAAACTAGCTACGTTGATTGAAGATGTACCTTTGCATGTGACATGATTGATTTGAAACGTCCAACTGATTTTCCCTACTAAAAAACAGTTGGTTCAATAACCTAATCGCATGGAGTTTTTTGGGACAATAGCCATTACTAGACAACTATCTAATCGATTGTCTTTCAGTATATACTCAATTAGGATATAAAAAGATCTCAGTTACAACCACTTACAAATGGGTGTTTAGATTTGCTGCCGAAACTCTCAGGTCTTGCTGCCTACACAAGCTAATCAAACTGGAGTTGATCTGGGAAATCAGTTGTAGCGATTTACATACGGTAGGACGAAGCTCAGTCAAATCCAAGACTAAGTCTAAGGCCCAGTTATGAGGAGGTCAGAGGAAATCACCCACTCGACATGTAGACACTCACACACACACACACACACACACACACACACACACACACACACACAGCTTTCCGTATGGGAGGAAGGGTGGCGGAGAGGGAAGGTGATATACCAAACACTCCAGTGAATCATGCCACGGAAACAAGGTTGAAGTCTGTTGCTCTGACAGACACGACCAATCATACAGTACACAGGTGCGGTATGTGCCACTAGATTAGCATCACCATAATGAGGAGAGAGAGAGCCTGTGGTGAGACCCACATTCACCCACAATCCATCTGCTTGTCCTTCATTCAATATGCTCCCAGTCACTGACAGACTATTTCACCACATGGTCCCACATCCCTGCTTCATAACTATCTCCAAACAAGGAGAAAACCCCACCTTTGACAGTGTGGGTTTTCTTGTTTGTGTGCGTTTGTGTCCGTGTGTGTGTGTGCGGGGATGGGGCACCACTCAGTATCAAGGTCATGGTGTGTGTGTGTGTGTGTGTGTGAGGATGAATCTCATGATTTACAAGGCACCATCTCCCCCATCCTTATCCACATCCAAAGCCATTCCCCAGCCCTCCTGCGGGACTAAGCACAATAAAGTGTTCAAATGTAGCCACGGAGGGGTGGGGTGGGATTGGGGGGGGTACGCTGGGAGCAGCGCCCGAAGACGGATCGACAGCCGCCGTAGATCATGAGGTCGTGAATACGGGATGAAGCCGACAAGGTCGGGGGGGGAGCATGAATCATCCCGACGGCGAAAGGAGGCATGCCGCGCCTCCTAGCCCTTTCCGTCATCCCTCCTTCACGACGCCAGGGTTCTGTTTCACGGCCGCGTTGGAGGTAAAGGCCATTGAATGCTTTCATTTTTCAGGGGTCGGCTACACCGTCTGTCAGCCCTGGACCGCCGGTAATAAAGATGTCTTCATGTGAACAAACGCCAGACAATCCATCCGGTATGGATTTGAAAACATTTTCCCGTTTCAACATTGCACGGCTACACAACTTAAACACAATGCTCCTTAACCCATTTTTGGTCAGGACGAGAAACATTATTTTAACTAATGCCTGATGTTTTTTTATAGATTGACATAGCCCCAAGGGGACCTACAATGCTGTTTTTAAGCACATTTCAGTAATGGCTGGCTAGTGCATTAAGCAACAAAGACTTTGGGTACTGTCCAAGTCTGCTATAAGGAAACACTTTTGATTTTGTCTAGTGTTACTAATGGGAAGTGAGAAATAATTTGGCTTAAGGTGGAGCTAGGAGGAGGGACGACATGTCTACAATGAATGAAGATCAGCGGCGTCGCACATTGTTGCTAAAGGGGACCGCGCGATTTCAAACAGTTTCCACTACCCGACAGACGGACAAATATCTCAGGCTGACGCAGACAGCACTGAGTCTAGGCTAGTGGCCCGAGGGAAATTGATGAGTCTTTCTGAAGGGGGAAGAATGAAAAGAATGAAAATGCGGGGACAGAGGCATCAAATCAAATCTTTCACCCACACTCCCACTCACACCGTCCAGAAATGATAGACCTCGGCGGGGGCAGAGATGCGGGTGCGCGCCCTACCAAGAGGTTGTGCCCCTGTTGTAATTTGGGGATAAACACGAGGCCGGATTAGAGATGGGAGAGAATGACGAGTGGATTGGATATTGGCGGCCCAGGCTGTGAGGGCACGTTATGAATCACCCAACAGAATGAGAATCGAAAGAAGGTCCGGCCATTTGTCGCAAAGGTTGTTTCCTACGGTTTGGATTTCACATTCGAGTTGTTTAAAGGATCCAGTCATCACCAAAGTATTGGTCATATGTACCAAGGTATTTTTAACCATGATCATTAGGTAATATAAAATGGCATTTAACAATGAACAAAACGGAAATTAAATATTATTTTATTTTGGGCATTCTGGGTTCGCACTGCACCAGGCATAGGAGAGAGAGAGAGAGATAAAGATAGAGAAGCAACAAAATAAGAAAGAGGATAAAGCCATCTTTACATGATTAATGACAGGCTGTTAAGGTTTTGTTTTTATATCTGGAGGAGGAAAGCAGATGGACGAGTTATGATGTCACTTCGTCCTTCTCCACCTAGCTCTGGCACTCACTCCTCTTCCTCCTCTGGCTTTTACTGTTCACAGGCCTTTCTCTGTCCTTCTCCATTGTATTCTACTGTAAACAAGAATTTAAGGGATATTATTTTCTCGACTTTTTCAAAGTTGCATGTAAAATATGGAATCTCTCCATTTCTCTTATTGGGGGGTGAAAGATTATTTAGGTCTTGGACAGTCACCTCATTTGGGACTTTCTGAATATTGAATATTAGGACTTCTTATCGTCCCTTCACAAAAACCTGTAGAGGTTTTTCTACAGGAATTTCCGATCACCCTCCTAGAGCTGACCTCCATTATGCAGGCTGGTCGCTTTTGGTTTAGAGGCTTTAGATCAGATGGTCTGCTGCTACACAGAGGTGATCCGGTCACCCATACTTTAAACATTGACTCATGGAGTTTCCAGGCTAATGTAGGTACCTGCTGCTCAAGACCTTAAAGCTGAGGCGAAAAGGAAGAAACCAAAAGGAAAAGGCTCCAGGCCCAAAATGCTCCAACCACGGGATGGAGTGGGGTTATAGCACTTTACTCTGACCTAGATCTCTTCCAGACGGGATGTCCCTGGTTGAGCCGGGAGAACGGACGGATGTGTCAAACAGGAGACGCCGTGCACCTTGGCGACGGGGAAAATGAATTGCGGTTCCCAGCGCGGGGTTGCCAGGCAATGGAAGGAGTGGGGGGGTTGTATGTACGTGCTCTCTCCTGTGTATGCGAGGTGCATGCGGCGTGAGTGTGTATTTGTAGATGCATTAGGCATCTTCACACCTCCACGTACACACACACACACGCACACAGAGTGTGTGAAAAACCACACTTATTTTCTCATATGAGAAAGAGCTGGAGGGTACTGAGTAATTTAACTTCCCAGTCGGCGCAAAGCTCGGCTGCATAACGACGGATTCCGGGGTTATAAGAATGGGCCCGCGTCGCAAACCAAGCCCTAGCTAGTGCGCCTCTTCCAAACAGGGTAACACAGGAAATAGGGCGCAGTTTGGGACGAGACCAAGTCCTTATTATGTGGCGCGGCTCATGTCTTCATAGGGTGCTATTCTGGGGGGGAGACACATTTACTGAGCGCGGCCTCTGTCGGCATGGTAATAAAGAGCCCGTACGGAGGCGCTGGATCAGGGACGTGCCAATGAAGGCAACAGGGCCCGCTACGGCACCGCCTGGACGCGCAATTACACACACGCCGTTCCCCGTAAGCCTCCGCACCTCCGGGCTCATGTGGAGAGCGTGGGGATATGGCGTGCGGCAGCGGCGTGGAACGAATAGGGACACGACCACAAACATGCGGTCAGACAGCCTGTCACACTGAGTGCGGTTCCACTGTAAAGAGACAGGAAACTAATTATTCCTCTTTGTAATCCCAGGGATTATGGGTAGGATGCACGCGTGGCACATGCCGCCACAAACGCTACTCAAATTTATATGGGGACATACGTATAAGCCTTTTTAAAAAAAAAAAAAAGAAACACAGCAACAGGCCAACCGTGGAGCCCTGTCCCCGTTTCTTCCTTGATTTCTGCCTTTCCAGCCACTGTGCCTCAACATCTTATTACTTTCACCATGGGGTCTTAGGTTGGGGATCTGTATATGTGCTGTGTTACGTAAAGAGGGAGTTATAAAATAAATGTGATCGATTGATTCACTTTTCTAAAAGCCAATATACTCTGCCCTAATGACATTTTAGAGCTGATGGGGATTGGGCTGTTTTTGTTGATCTTTTTTTGGTGTTCTTGTTTTGCTGTAGATGAACATATTATATAACAAATATCTACACCTCCTACCAGATCCTCTTCACCTCCACCTCCCACCAAGCCCTCCTCCCCACCTCCTACCAGGCCCTCCTCTCCTCCACCTCCTACCAGACCCTCCTCCCCTCCACTGCTCAGCTACAAGCTACACACTTGACAGTGTTGCCTGGGGCTACTGAGCAGCCAAACCAGGACACACACACACACACACACACACACACACACACACACACACACACACAATTTGCCGCAGCCAAGCCTGAACACTAGACACACGCACGCCTATATGCACAACCACAAAACCATATGTGCACCTTTTAAACCACTCAACCCTCACCTTAGCTGTCTGACCCCCTCACATCACCCAGCGCCAACTGCTCACCCAGTCCAGAGTGGTCTGGGGCCACGTGCCACTAACGACAGCATCGGCTTTGTGTGTGTGTATGCGTGGGTGAAGCGGGAGATAACAGTGGGTTGAGAGAGTGAGTGATGGGGTGGAGGGGTAGAGGGACAGACGAGAGGAGCAAACCCACTCATTCAGCTCATCAATCCTGAAACACTCTGAAATGGACCCCCCTGACACATGGACACTTACAGAGGGACTGCGTAGCGAGACAGGGCGACGCGAACGGGAATTGACTTGACGAGGAGATTCGCGAGAGAAGGGCTCAACGCAAATGGTTGGATGGTCGAAGGTCGAGGCTAGCCGGGCTGGGTTGAAGAGGTCGGCGGGTCGCAGGGGATTAGGGAAGAGGGTTAAAGGAAAGCGCTTCCCTCAACAAGAGGAGACTGTATAAACGTGGAATAATCTCTGCATTAAGACCCTATTCACCATCAATGTTAATCAAGGCAGCGGAGGGACTGGGGGTGCCTGGAGGGGGGGGGGGAGACAACACAATCTCCGGGAAGACAACACAATCTCCCATCCACAGATCTTCCTCCCCCTCCTCCACCACTGTCCTTTACAACTACCAGGGCAGTCTCGGCATCCTCCTATTAATCAGCTCCCTGAGTGGTACACAAGGTCAGGGGTCGCTTCAAATAACTGCGCTATCACAGACTGCGATCCACGAAGAAGTGAAAACAGGCAGAGGCCAGCGTGTCAAATGGCCCAGGATCACAGCATACCTAGGGCGCAGGGGGCGATTTGGGATGCGGACGGGATCTTCTTCAGGGAGAAGAGGCATTACATCCCCAAGTAAAGGACTTGCAGTGTTTAAACACATCAAGAGGCGGTAGTGCAGTTATGGGAAACAGGCGGGGATGACCTCGTGTGCATCTTCATTCGCATTAGTGCTTTAGGATTGGGAGTGGTTGGTGGTTGGGGAAATGGAAGGAAAACACTTTAAGTTATTTATGTTGGAAAGTGTGCAG
>JACXGI010020752.1:0-10824 GCA_016801175.1 Esox masquinongy | reverse complement strand
TGGTCCGCAGAGAGCTTCCAAAGCATCAGAGGGATCTCATTGTTGAAAGATATCAGTCAGGAGAAGGGTACAAAAGAATTTCCAAAGCATTAGATATACCATGGAACACAGTGAAGACAGTCATCATCAAGTGGAGAAAATATGGCACAACAGAAACATTACCAAGAACTGGACATCCCTCCAAAATTGATGAAAAGACAAGAAAACTGGTCAGGGAGGCTTCCAAGAGGCCTACAGCAACATTAAAGGAACTGCAGGAATCTCTGGCAAGTACTGGCTGTGTGCTACATGTGACAACAATCTCCCGTATTCTTCATATGAATGGGCTATGGGGTAGGGTGGCAAGACGGAAGCCTTTTCTTACAAAGAAAAACATCCAAGCCCGGCTGAAGTTTGCAAAAACACAGTCCCCCAAAAGCACGAGGGAAAATGTGTTATGGTCTGATTAAACTTTTTGGCCATAATTTCAAAACGTATGTTTGGCGCAAAAACAACACTGCACATCACCCAAAGAACACCATACCCACAGTGAAGCATGGTGGTGGCAGCATCATGCTTTGGGGCTGTTTTTCTTCAGCTGGAACCGGGGCCTTAGTCAGGGTGGGGGGAATTATGAACAGTTCCAAATACCAGGCAATTTTGGCACAAAACCCTCAGGCGTCCGTTAGAAAGCTGAAGAGGAAGTTTACCTTTCAGCACGACCACGACCCGAAGCACACATCCAAATCCACAAAAGTATGGCTTCACCAGAAGCCGTTTTGGAACGGCCCAGCCAGAGCCCAGACCTGAAACCAATTGAACATCTGTGGGGTGATCTGAAGAGGGCTGTGCACAGGAGATCTCCTCGCAATCTGACAGATTTGGAGCGCTTTTGCAAAGAAGAGTGGGCAAATATTGCCACGTCAAGATGTGCCATGCTAATAGACTCCTACCTAAAAAGACTGAGTGCTGTAATAAAATCAAAAGGTGCTTCAACAAAGTATTAGTTTAAGGGTGTGCACACTTATGCAACCAGGTTATTGTGAGTTTTTTATTATTTCCCCCCAAAGATTTCAGTTTGTTTTTCAATTGAATTGTTTATGTTATAGGTCACATTAAAGGTGGAAAAAGTTCTGACATGATCTATCTTTGTCTCATTCTTTTACAACACAAGAACCTGGCATTTTAACAGGAGTGTGTAGACTTTTTATATCCACTGTCGCTCTGTCACTATCGGTAAGAAAACAGTCGCAAAAACAAACCGTTATCGGCTCAAAAGGAGCACAAATGACTGAGCCCATTGAGTGAATTTGACCTATAAAATATTATTTAATATCTAAAAAATGATAGCAGCACAAACAAACATTTTTACCACACAAACCAGCACGAACGATAAAGCCTATTTTGCCTTAATTTTGCGCTGGATGTGGAACCATCTATACACAGGTAAAATACCTTTAATCGCTTCTGCTCCAATTGTGCTGCTGTCATTTTTTTAGATATTAGTCCTAAAGAATATTTCATAGATAATTCTGAGGTCACTCAGGCCCCCCAAATCCTCCAAATTCACCCATAAAAGTCTTGGTTGTGCTTCGTTCGTGTCGGTTTGTGCTGTTAAAATATTTTGATTCCCAAGTCATGTTTCCAATCTGACTGAGGGATTTTGAGGTCTAATGTTAGAAACGTCTCAACAAATACAATGCGAATGATGTCCGTTTCCATAGGATGTTTAGCCCACGCGTGCAAAAGAGCATTTGACAAGCTCTGCGGAAAGTTATACTATAGGCTCAGATAATTTACTGAACCTTGTTTGCAGGCCTCAGGAACCCCATCACTAGTATTTTTATTTTATTTTTTAAACCGGCCCGGTTATGTCTGCTTCGCCTTCGACATTTCAGAGTCGTATGCTGGAGCTGCTGCCGGAGTGTGCTGCTTTTGATTCTCGCGCCAAGCTTAGTCACATGAGACAGTAATGTCTTACTGTAAGAGTGAGCGGAGGCTCACTTTTCTTGGCAACAGATAATATAGGTCACAGAATATTAGGCTATTTAATATGCTACTAATCTATTTATTAATTTGGCATATTTCCCACCAGGCCGTTGATATTTTTATCTGTTGGACAACTAAACCTGATACCGACGAAAAGCCGGCATTTGCTGGCTAACGTAAACCCTGCCCTGAACTTATATTGGTTGGTCATTTCTGGTAAAAGATATATGGGGTCAGATTTTTTGCGCATTCATTGGAATTAAATGCTATAAACATTAATATATTCTGAAATTGAAAAATAATAAAAATGAAGTATGTTGACGCTAGGTCTGATGTCCCTGAACTTATTTCAGTTGATTATTTTGAGAAATGTTATAGGGTCAGAGCTATTAACATTTATTTGATAAAAAGGCTTTGCAAATTATTAATATAAAAAAAAAATTAAATATTTGATCATATCTTTTCATTTGACAACACTGAAGAAATTACACTTTGCTACAACGTAAAGTAGTGAGTGTACAGCTTGTATAAGAGTGTGAATTTGCTGTCCCCTCAAAATAACACAACACACAGCCATTAATGTCTAAACCGCTGGCAACAAAAGTGAGTACATCCCTAAGTGAAAATGTCCAAATTGGGCCCAATTAGCCATTCTCCCTCCCCGGTGTCATGTGACTCATTAGTATTACAAGGTCTCAGGTGTGAATGGTGAGCAGGTGTGTTAAATTTGGTGTTATCGCTCTCACACTCCCTCATACTGGTCACTGGAGGTTCAACATGGCACCTCACGGCAAAGAACTCTCTGAGGATCTGAAAAAAAGAATTGCTGCTCTACATAAAGATGGCCCAGGCTATGAGAAGATTGCCAATACCCTGACACTGAGCTGCAGCACGGTGGCCAAGACCATACAGCGGTTTAACAGGACAGGTTCCACTCAGAACAGGCCTCGGCATGGTCAACCAAAGAAGTTGAGTGCACATGCTCAGCGTCATATCCAGAGGTTGTCTTTGGGAAATAGACGTATGAGTGCTGCCAGCATTGCTGCAGAGGCTGAAGGGGTGGGGGTCAGCCTGTCAGCGCTCAGACCATACGCCGCACACTGCATCAAATTGGTCTGCATGGCTGTCATCCCAGAAGGAAGCCTCTTCTAAAGATGATGCACAAGAAAGCCCGCAAACAGTTTGCTGAAGACAAGCAGACTAAGGACATGGATTACTGGAACCATGTCCTGTGGTCTGATGAGACCAAGATAAACTTATTTGGTTCAGAGGGTGTCAAGCGTGTGTGGCGGCAACCAGGTGAAGAGTACAAAGACAAGTGTGTCTTGCCTACACAGTCAAGCATGGTGGTGGGAGTGTCATGGTCTGGGGCTGCATGAGTGCTGCCAGCACTGGGGAGCTACAGTTCATGGAGGGAACCATGAATGCCAACATGTACTGTGACATACTGAAGCAGAGCATGATCCCCTCCCTTCGGAGACTGGGCCGCAGGGCAGTATTCCAACATGATAACTACCCCAAACACAACTCCAAGACGACCATTGCCTTGCTAAAGAAGCTGAGGGTAAAGGTGATGGACTGGCCAAGCATGTCTTCAGACCTAAACCCTATTGAGCATCTGTGGGGCATCCTCAAACGGAAGGTGGAGGAGCTCAAGGTCTCCAACATCCACATGCTCCGTGACGTTGTCATGGAGGAGTGGAAGAGGACTCCAGTGGCAACCTGTGAAGCTCTGGTGAACTCCATGCCCAAGAGGGTTAAGGCAGTGCTGGTAAATAATGGTGGCCACACAAAATATTGACACTTTGGGCCCAATTTGGACATTTTCACTTAGGGGTGTACTCACTTTTCTTGCCAGTGGTTTAGACATTAATGGCTGTGTTATTTTGACGGGACAGCAAATTTCCACTGTTATACAAGCTGTACACTCACTACTTTACATTGTAGCAAAGTGCCATTTATTCAGTGTTGTCACATGAAAAGATATACTCAAATATTTACAAAAATGTGAGGGGTGTACTCACTTTTGTGAGATACTGTAGTATGACAGCAATATGGAAAGACGAGGAGTGTTGCTTGCTTGCTATCGTGAGCAGATTCTGAAAATGTAATTTGTTTCATTCTGGCAGGCTTCATTGAAAAGCTAATGAGAAAGGTAAAGCTAACTTCACCACAGTGCATCTTATACACCAATATACCACGGCTAAGCGCAGTGTCCAGGCACTCCACAGCGAGTCCTGCACATACATATATACATATATAAGCCTGGAAATTAAGCAAATTTTAGAACCACTAGTCTGTCAGGCAAGTGAACTTTTGCCGATTTATCCGAGGGTGTTTAAATGCAGTGACTAAGATAATGAGTCATCAGCCCACGTATTATGTGGCTCATTATCAGTCCGCCAGACTCGCCGTGAAATAAAGAGTCGAAGCCCTCGCTAAGCCCTGCCCCCTTGGTTACTGTAGCTACAACTGTATAGTATTCTAATATCTTTGTCTCTGTACAAGCCACGAAACACGTCAATCGTTTTAGAATTAGTTTAGCGCCAAAACAGAAAAGATGCGTTCAGTAGACTGAAAGTTTGCAATAAAGAGTGTCTTATACATTTGTCATGGTCACTTTTAAATACCACCAGTAGTAATATCACGTTCATTAGCCTACCAGCTGCCGTTAACATTCACTGAATGTTAAGTAAATGTCATATTATCTTGAATGCAGCCTACGTTTGAGTGAATACTTTTGTATGCACTATTTAAATAATATTTTTTTTTTGCTAATTAAACTTGTTTGGATAGTTTTGGGTGACTTGCAGTTACAAAACTGTTCTATCATTCTAAGTGGTTATATAATATTGTGCACATACTAATTTAACATGAATACTGGAAAAATATATAGAAAACATCCATTTATAAACTACTAGCCCTGTTTGTTAAGCTGTAAATAGAGTTACAAACAGGGCTAGTAACATTTTACCCGGGCTAGTGTAAATTTTGGCCTACTAGCCCGGCTGGCTAGTGCCAAAAATCCTGAAGATCCACCCCTGCATATATACATATATACATATGAACAGCTCTTAACCCCACGCCATACTGCTTAATTATAACAGTAATAACATAACACTGGGTGCATCGTTTCCCAACTGAAAAAAACAGCCTGAAAAGTCTGTTGCAAAGTAGGAAAAAACGTACCTTCACGCCAACAGCAACATCACTGACAATGCTGAAAAGCAGGGAACATGTGAATGTCAGTTGCGCACAAAGAAAAGCAGTGTAAACAAACAAATACAATGGAATTAACCAACAAAACCAAAACATACTAACAATATTGGTTGTGACAAATCGAGGAACATTAAGTTAGCTGGCAACCTAGTACAGTAGCTAATAAAAGTTCATTTTCTTGCGGTCCATTTGAATCTACATCAAGCTATATACATTACTGTACCTTCAACTAGATTTTTTTTGTTGGATGTGAAAATGAATTGCTAACTTTTGTAGTTACCTTCGAATATCAGCTGACGGCTAGTCACCCGCTAACCATAGGGATAGTAAGTGCTGCATGATAGTACAGTACTGTATGCTCATCAAACATTTCGGAAGAGACAAAAGAAATTAACTAGCTAGCTAGCATTACAAGCTAACTAGGTGGCTAACTGCTAGAAAAATAGCCAAAACCACACACTGCACTGTAACTAGAATGCATAGCTGGATCGACGCAGTTGTAAAGTCAAGTATCTTTTTTAAACATAAATATTACTCTTAATGAGAACTAGCCTATACCAATTTACTCGATTGGTAAGAAAGATAACTAGCTAACTAGTATCCTACAAGGTCGGGTATACGCTGTGAAATTGTACTGTGTTAGCATTAGCAAATAGCTAACGTTCCGCAAAAGTACTATAGTGAAGCTATCAATGTGGCTTGCTCTAGGGCTAACCATTGTAATCTCCTAGAAAAGTTCAAACGTGGCCCAGGCTCGTGTGAACTACAGTACTGTAACTATCTAAAGTTAGCTACGTAGCTAGCAAGCTTTTTAATATTCAATAGCTACATTCAGTATTACGCTAGCATGAGAGCTAACGTTAATGGCAACAAGCAAAACAAGAATTGTAGCATCATCGGCACCTCACACACTTTCGCCTATTATCCACCAAAAAGGAAACATGCACGCTATAGCATTTATGCAAACGTGATCACGTACCCGTCCATTGCCGGATTAAATTTATTTTTGTGTTTATATTTTTTATTTGAACCGCTGCAGCACATCGACCACGGACTCCAACACACAAACAGCAAAATGGTCGCTATGCTGTCGTTCGAAGACTAACGGAAAATGCCGGAAAAATACGAACTTTCCTCTGAACTACAGCGCCTTGTTCGTTAATATGGAACGCCAAAGGTGTCAGAATTCATGCGTTCGGAACGCGATTGTCAAGCACCTGCACCTGCTAAGCAAGCGCCTACGGCTGTTAAGCAAACGCCCACGCCTGTTAAATAAGCGCGCGCGCTTGTTAGCAACGCCTGTTAAACTAACGCATACATTTGCGCCTGTTAAGGTAACGCCTATGCCTGTTATATGAACGCCTACACCTGTAGCCAACGCCTGCTAAAGTAACGCCTGTGCCTGTTAGATTAATGCCTACGCCTGTTAGATTAACGCCTACACCTGTTACCAATGCCTGCTAGATAAACGCTTACGTTTGTCTGATATAATATGCAATGTAGCATCGTAGCATGCTCCATCTTTAATTATGTAAATATAGTACTCACTCTTTACTATTCATGAAAGCTAACTAGTTTGCTAGTCTTCTTCCGAGAAAAAAACGAGACGATTCAACTCGGTTACAGTAGCTAGCGTCTTTTAACCAGATAACAGCATAACGTTTATTAAGTAGCCTGCATTTTTAGGTTATATTGATTAATACATAAATTAAATACACTGAATGGAAATGTGAGCAATAACAAACTTAAACGGTTAAAGGCCAAGTATACTCATTTGTTTGATTTAATGTTATTTCTGCAAAAGTTAAGGCATGTAGAACAGTCCTCTTCAGGCTCTGCCTGGTGAGATCGCTAGAATACATGACTTTGTTTTTCCACAGTAGTGATTGGATGACCAGTTTACACTGCAGGCTTCACTTCAGTTCGATCTTTATAACCAGTTTTGGTTTAACTACTGTCCCAAAAACATGATAGAAGTGACAGAATTAGAAGTTGTCTTCAGACAGCTATCATTCATTCACTGGCAACGCTTACACCACTTGGTCCTCTGCACAGATGATGCATGCATCAACCAAGTTAGTCATGCCACCAGATATCAACTGTTACATTGTTATAACACCTTTCCAGACTGTAAAATCTGTCATGTCAGCAAAGTTAGAATGCCCACAGGTTGAACAAGGCCTTAAAGAATATTATAAGGTGGAGCACACTGAGAAATGGTTAGAGATTATGTAAGCTAATGTAGAGAACATTATCTAATATTAAAAAAATCCTATTTTGATGTTATTGTTTTTAATTTGCATGTGCTCATTTGCTTTGGAGATTGTGTAATACATCCAACCAAACTTGATGTGTTCACACTGCTTAGAGCTAAGAGCATCCTAAGCCCTGGGCTAAGGGCCTCCTATGCTCAGGGCTAAGCAAGTGTTCACACTTGCATATTTTGAAGTGGGAAAGCACCACACTTAGCCTAGGGCTAGCTGGCCATTCTCTGGAGCAGGGTTAGCAACGACTTTTCAGGGCTAGCCCCAGAAAAACGGTGACGAAATAAGTATTATTTTGTAACCAGTGTTAATGGTGACAAAAAAACGTAGGACATTTATTGTCCAATCACAAAACGTGCACTTTCACTTAATTTACATACGCTGGTGACGCGCACCGTTACCAACAGCTCCGTCTATTTTGGTCTTTTCACTCACAAATTTGTACAAGCAAATACCAACAGGGTGGGTATCTTGATCAGTCGATGTCATGAAGTCATTAATTGAATCGTGGTAGCGTAACATTGATCATGTGTCAGTGATATAGGCTACTGTAACATTATTCGCATGCCAGAGAGAACATAACATTTGCAGCTTATCATAGGGTGTAAAATGGTATTGTGTCATATTTATCCATTAGCCCAGGGTTTAGGAACACAAGTGTGGATTCTTAGCTTAGGGTTAAACGTCTGTCCAGGGTTACCAAACTCTTGTGTGAACACAGGCTAAGCTAACCCGGGGCCAGTCTTAGCCTGGGACAATGCAGTGTGTACAGGCCTTATTTTCCATCCCCCCACTGTAATGTACAAGGGATACTTTTTGCAGAAAAACTCTTCAGTACCACAGTGAATGTATTGTATGAAATACCCAGGAGAGTTTTTGTAAAATTACAAATATGTGAAATCATGGGGCACTGTGTTACATCCAGCAAAACAATATATTGTTGTCCCTCTTTAACCCCCAATGCAACACACTATACTGTACATGGAATTCATATTGCCTCATTAGTTAGCAGCCAGTGGCATTTATTAGGAATCTGGCTAGTTACTCCATCTAAAATTATTGTGATGACATGAACATTATAACACACAGTTTAGCAATTAATAATTTGCCTTTTAGATATGGTGTTATGTTTTCCAGCCCTAGGAGCTAATCTATGCTCAGTAGCTGTTTAATCCACTGTTTTTATTTGTACCATGACTTGCTACTATTGGCAAATATTTAGTGGAATGCAACGTTGCCATGATTATTTCATTTAAAAAGAACGACCTAGCAGAGTCAAAAAATGGCTAACGTTAGCGATAAATGCTATCGACGTTAGCTAGCTAGTAACATTAGCTAATGAAAATATATTTAACTAACCTCAGTTTAATCTAACATTAGTCCTTCAAAAATCATTCTGGTGACATGAACAATATAACATATGGTTTAGCTAATAATAATTTGACCATTTAGAGATGGTGTCATTCTTTCCAGCATTAGTAGCTAATCTGTGCTCATGTAGCTAAGCTACTTCTCCGTTTTCATTTGTACAATGACTATAAGCAAATGTTTGGTGGAATGCAAAGTTGCCATGATTATTTCATCAAAAATAAATGCTAGAAGTCTCAGTCTAAACTAGCATTAGTTCACCTTAAATCATTCAGGTGACATGAACAT
The DNA here is from genome assembly GCA_016801175.1 of Esox masquinongy. Lineage (NCBI taxonomy): Eukaryota > Metazoa > Chordata > Actinopteri > Esociformes > Esocidae > Esox > Esox masquinongy. Next base: position 1,717 of record JACXGI010020752.1, on the reverse strand, counting down.
TATAACCAATGATTTAGCTATTAAACATTTGCTTTTGGTAGAGAGGGTGTTATGTGTTTAAGCCTCAGTAGATAATCCATTCTCAGTCGTTAAGTAATTTCTCTGTTGTCATTGGTTTCTACAGCTCCACTTCTAAATGAGGGCTAAACTTATCAATTGTACCTTTAAACTGTAGACATAGCAGTTAAATTAACATGAAATCCGAGTTGTAATTTAACAACAACACATGGGTACATAGGCTATATGCCCATGCCTTACCAAAGTTAACATATTTTTACAGTAAGAATAGGGAATGAAAATCTGGAAAGGTATTGGTTTTATTGTTGCCACCTGTAATAGTCTTTTGATCATCAAAATTAAACAATTCTAAAAGAAATAGTTTGCTCATTCATTGATGTTAATACACATACTTAAGTAAACATACCTTTGAAAATTATAATGATTCTCTTCTGACCCCATCATTATCGTACAACAAGCAAAAGGTGAATTCATTAATATGCTCTGCGCTGGGGAAGACTAATAAACATCCATTCAGTTATATTTACCATACAATTAGGCTAAATTTATTACATTCTGAAAATTTCAAGCAAATACCTAGTTACATTGTTTGGTCCTTAAGGTGTTATACTGCTCTGATAGTGTCAGCCATTTGAAGTATCCATATTTATCTGATGCAGAATATTGTATTATAATACCATTCGAGGTAAATGTCCTGAAAACTATTGCAATGTAACATGCAAGTATATTCAGTTTGGCCAAACAGTGGCGGCATAATAGCCATAACACAATATCTGTTGTTCTTTGTCTCTCAGTGAGATTACATTTGGTACACATGATCAGGGTTGTGATTTTACTTTGTGTGAATGATGTTTCAAGTTGGCCACATGGGGTCACTATAGGAAAGGAAAAAATATAGATGTCGTATTGCTTGCAACTATGGATAAGTTGAAAAAATATTGCTATCTGGCTAGTAGTAGCTTCAATGTTGAAACCCGCTAAACTGCTTGCAGCTTTAATTGTTATTATTCCGGCAAAAAAGGGTGTTTTTTGCAAATCCCGTGAGATTAAATGGCTTAAAGGTGCCCAAATTTTTATGGTAGTAAAGGGCCAAGGGCCACAACTTCTGGTGCAGTAGCATGCATGTTGGCCTCATGGTGGCGCTGTCACAAGCCTCCAACTTCGCACTTTTTGCAAGCTCACCACACCCACCCCTTGTGACCTAGAGTCTTGAAAAATGGTACATAGGTGTAGCTCCTCATGATGAACATTTTTGCCATTGGGACCCATAAAGTCCGCCATGATGGATTTTCCCGCAATTTTGGATTTTTTGAAAAACACAAAAATGAACTCCTCTGGCACCAAATGTCCGATCTTCACGTAATTTGATATTTGGCATCTAGGAACCATGGTCTACAAAAATTAAATCAGCCAGGCCAGTATGTTTAAAAAAAAGGATGCTATTGACCAATGAACATGTGCGGGGGCGTGGTTTTGCACATATATAGACATCTCCTTCAAGGATAATGGCATAATAATTCTCGGTGGTAGATATGTTGACAAGGACCATACAGAAAAAATGACTTTTATCAACCACACGGTGGCGCTATTGAGGTTTTTCACATTAGCAACGTCACCATACTCACCCCGTTTGAGATACAGCATTGAAAAGAAGTAGATAAGTCCATCTCCTCATAAGGAACATATTTGCAATTGGGAC
>JACXGI010020751.1:0-10828 GCA_016801175.1 Esox masquinongy | reverse complement strand
CCAGGAAACGCAGATTAGCCCCCCCCCCCCCCGCCCGCCGTTTATACCAACTGACATGCTGCCTGGTCAGCTGCAGTGACTTTGTAAATCATGGGAAAGCAAACAACCGCAGACTCACCCACTCACTGCAGGTCGGATGCATGTTGTCAAATACAAGGCTTCCTACTTCCTCTCTCCCATGTGAACAGCAGGCGCATTCCCATCATCCTTCTGAACTGCTGAACCGGGTGGCCGCCGCTCTGTGGTCAGCACTGACCTCCGGGCCCAATCGGATGGTCATTCAGCAGCCTGCGACAACCGTGACAGAAGCAAATTACTTTTTGTGAGAACAATATGTTTTTCTCTAGTTAAGAGTGAATCTTCTTTTTAGGGTCCAGTCTGATATCTGTATATTCATATTTTGTCTGCTGTCATAAAATAAATGTTGATGTCATTAGATCGTGTTGACCTTTTTATTCCACTAGAGGATGTCGCTGAGCACAGCTACGGAGCAGTAGATTAGGTGAACCGTTATCATTAGCAGAATTTCAGCAAACAGGTAGTCAGTGGTGTCTTAATTGGGGTATGAATGGAAGCCAACACATCGCATGGGTAGTATCCATGTGTATGATTCCATTCACTCCACTCCTGAAAGTATTTTGAAGCAGGCACAGTTGACATGATCAATGTATTAAAGAGATATAGAGTCAGATGTGCCCATGTTTCACAACACTGTTCAGTATCCCAAAAATGATACGAAAACGTTTCACAATTCTATATCCCAAGAAATAAACTCTGATGTGGACATTGTTTTGGACTTGTGTTTTACATTTAAATGAACCTTCAGGTTTTCTTTCTGAGCTTTTCTTATTGCAAGGCAAGTGTGCGTGTATGGCAGTGTTGGTTTGTGTGATCCTAGTTTTATTATTATAAGTGTGTCGACCAAAAGTACCCACAAACACAGTAAAGTCTGACTATTCTGTCCTCGCAAGTTTTTTTTACCAGCAGTCCCCAAATGGACAAAAGCTATTTCCAGCTTAGGTTTAACATAAAACATGCAGTTGGTGTTAATGTCAGAATTGGGGTCAAGTTTACTTAAGGCATAAAGGTTAGGTTATGGAGGTTAAGCTAAGGGTTATGATTAAGGTTAGGTTTAGCGTATGTGTGAATGACTGTATGCATTTATGAGTGCGAGTCCTACAAATATGCAGAGGGAATTGACTAATAATACTATGAAAATAAAAGGATTTCATTTTTATATCTGTCCTCTTACGGTGTCTATAAAAGCATGGGCAGAGCCATTGGGGATATTTCTATTTTTTTTTTACATAGACAATTTTTTTTCTTCAAGTTGGCCTACTGCCACTTGGAGTGTGTTGTGTGAACGGGTTTAAAGCTAGCCGATTTACTGCCATCTGCAGTTATGAAATATTAGCTCATGATTGTAATTCCCTGATGGAATTATTTCTTTTTTTTCTTCAAAAAAGTCTCATCCTGTTGAATTAATGGTTAAAGCTGTCAATAGTCACATGCTAAACAATCTTATAGGTAGTTTTGTCTACATCTGTAACTGAAAAAAAGCACAACGCATTACAGAAAGATAAGGACTCCCTCTACAGGCCGAAAAGTAGCCACTAAAATAACATCTCAGTATGGGACACTAGTGTCTTTTATCAACTCTTTTGGAAGCAGCTCTTTTCCACGGCTCTCTGAGGAGTTGTGACCTGATTTTTTCCACAAAGAATTAAACTGCTCTATTTGTGTTGCCACCAGAATGGGTTTACCCAGAACTGCAGACAGACACAATGATGAAAGGAACCATTACAACAGGCTACGACAATGTCTGTCTCATGCCTGACATGACTTGTCAGGATAAAACATTGTACGGACATTGTCATAGCCTGTTGTAATGGCAAAAACCACTCATCCATAATCCAAAATACAGCACATTTGCCACCGTTTTGCACGCCCTTCTGCAACTAGAGTAAAACAGAAACACAATCCTCAAAAGAAATGCCTATGGCCTTAAATTAGACATCTTTTTAATAATAATAAACAAAATTATATTTCCAAACTAGATAACTTCATTCCACAGGAGAGGTTTTGAAGGACATTTAAGTGAGAAAGAGAAAGCAAATGATAAATGGAACATTGCCAACATTACAATATCCTACGGATGACAAAACATACAGACACATCACACTGTTACACCACTCATGTTTTTCAAGACCTAAACTAGGCCATAGTCTTCTTTATTTCAGTATTTTACTATTACATACTTTTAGGCTCCACAAACTGTTTAGGACAATAGTTATATTATAAAGGTTTCAATGCATCCACACTGCAAAGACCACCCTGTATGTTGATCTATTCAAGATAAAAAATGATTTGGTCAATTGACATCTGAGTAGTGTTGGTGTGGAACAACAGTGTATTAAACATGTTTCAGTATGATGGAGTATTTGAATGTGTATACTATGAAATAATTTGCTATTGTATACAGTGGTCTATGCCCTCCTGGGACACGTATGTCTAATACCCATGATACATTAGGCAGGAGCACTCTATGGGGAGATACTGTGCTGACACCTCCCCCTCCCCGTGTTGTCCCTGTCCTTGTCCATCTGGTCATGCTTCCGACCTGGACTAAGTTTAAATAGACTCTGGACTCAGCCCACGTGCACTTATTATTACAATTGTACTCTTAATATGTTCACCCGGTACAGCCAGAAGAGGACCGGTCACCCCTCTGAGCCTGGGTCCTCTCTAGGTTTCTTCCTAAATTTCGGCCTTCTTAGGGAGTTTTTCCTAGCCATTGAAATTCAACACTACTGTTGTTTGCTCCTTGGGGTTTTAAGGCCGGGTGTTTTGTAAAAGCACTTTGTGACAACTGCTGATGTAAAAAGGGCTTTATAAATAAATTTGATTGATTGATTGATACTGCTTCATGCCCATTTTAATCAAATAGAAGCAGTGAAAAGCGCTGCGCAGATGATCACTGGGTAATCATCTGAGAGCACAAGTTTATGCAAATACAAGGCAAAATCACAGCATGAGTAACCAACTGAAGCTTTTGGATAGCTTCCAAACTTAACTTGATTGGCTGAAAATTGCAGTTCCTACCTAGCACTACCAAACTATGTGAGATGGTAAACAGGAGGTAGCCTACTCACCTGACCACGCCTATTCATGCGAGTGCAAAAAAGCTAGCAAACTAGTTCAGTGGTCCTAGGTATGAATAACATCTGTTGGCCAATTCAGCAGGGATTCAGATTACGCAGCAACTTCACAGCGTAAAGCTGAACTTTCTTCCCAATATCCCAATAACCCAACGGTCCCCTGCTCACCCAGCTTCTCACTGAAAATGAACAGAAGGCAGTGTTTTCCCAAGCAGTGTATTTAGTGTATATTGAAGTGGCACTCTCCACGCTCTGTAGCCCTCATCTAAGCGCAAACACGCTAGCAAGCAAGCTAGGTAGTACCCCATATGAATATCCATTTTGAACCAGTCCAGTAGGAGTTAAAAGATGTAACGGCTTTTCATAGGTTGTTTGTGACATCACTTCAATGACATCACTTCAACGTGTGCCTAAAGTTCCTATTAAGAAAGTGGAAGTTGAGCAGGTCCTCCGTAGGCCCCAACCATGGAAGTTGCTAGACATCACCATGGAGCTTCCATTCACGAGGTCATACATCACGCCAGACAGTCTGACAACATCTTCGACCTCCAGAGCATGCACCTCAGCAAGTGCGTCATAGGAAAGATGATGGTTAGTCCCTTATGAAGCTTCAACTAGCCTTCAAAGAGCAAACAATGTCAGCACCCCCTGTGAGAGACCTACCTGGACAGGGACAACCTGTGCTTATGGCATTAGAAGCCCTATATCCTGAAGCTGCCAGCTTGGGCTTCCTGAGGGACAAGGGCCTTAAAGCCTCCATCAACCATTGCAAAGCTGCAGCCTGTGGCCATGTAGCAGGCTCTGAACAACACAGATAATCATTATCTGCTAAGTTGTACATTTTGGTGCTTTTTCTTGTTGGCTGGATTGACTTAACATCAATTTTGTAAAAAAAAAAAAGAAAAAGAAAAAAAAGAAAGAATGTAAGGGAAGAGTCCATGGTTAGAGTCATTTATTTGTGACTTGCCCGGTATATCTCTTTGTTAGCATTTAAGCGTACAAAAATATACTGTACAATTTTGCAAAGTTTTTACAAACTAAATGTACTCGCATATTTAGAGGATTTACATATTTACAGTATTTAGTGATGTTTATTAGGTCATACTAGTGTTGTCATACCTCAGACATTACCAGGAGGATTTGTCTGGATACACATTCATGCGTCAAATACAATGTGTTTTTACTGAACTTGGTTCAATTGTGTGTGCTTCCAGAGAGATCCGGCATTCACCAAATTATAGTTCTCAACAATTTACTAAATTATACATTTAATGACTTTTAATAATGAGGGGGTGGTGCATCATTCATGGTGGACATGTTTACTGTTGCCGTTAGTTGTTGTGACATTATCCCCAAACATCTGGTTATCATCCCACCATCAACCTCATCCACAGCTAAAAGTAGCACAGTATTACAGATAAGGTTAAAATCATAAACAGATAGCCACCTGTTTTACCTGTTACTTCAAACTCCAGCCAAGCCTGTAGGCACATGATACTGAATTAAGTCCACGCTGAAAATTAACAGAGTGATAGCAGCAGTTTTGCTAAATCTTCTTAAGCAGTTCTGTTAAAGTGGCAATATTTAAGATTTTTTACAGTGCTACTAGCATAAAAACAAGCAAAAATGACCAGTAGACATCTGCAGTTAATCTTTTAAGTTAATGTTTCAAATAATATTTTTCTTCCAAATTAAATCAGAGTGACTGACATACTCCCCATGTGAACTTTCTCACCAGTTCGTCTATCAGTTTGTACTGACTTGTAATCTCCTTATACTGGCTTTAGACACTCGCAGTTCCATCCTCCCAACCCTAAACCACCTTGGACTAGGTAGTACAATACCGGTCTTGTTGGGTAAGGGAAGACAAGTCGTGTAAGAGGCAGGACTCTACGCAGTGCCACATAACACTAGGTGAAGAGAAGCCTGTAGCCAAAACATTACCCACAAATCTAGTTCATGTGGTGAAGACATACAATAGGCCAATTGTATGACAAATTGTATGATAAAACAGTCCAGCCATCCATAATCACAAAATTTGAAGAACTGTAAATACATGCAAAACATGGCATGAATGTGTATCTAACTATTTAGGTTCTTTGAAAAAAGTGTTGTTTTACTAGGTGTCACTGTCTTCTAGTGCATTTATAAGAAGTGACATACTGTACTTCAATTCAAGACCAAGGACCCCATAGAATGAAGCTAATCAAATACCAAGGCAATCCATTTGATGGTTCTAATATGAGAAACTGATGCTGTTTTAATTTTAACTCAGTCTTTCATGACTTTTAAATCATGTTGGTCAGAAGTTTTGACACAGTAGACACAGCAACCTTTACCTTTGAATATTTCCCAGACGTGAGATAATATTAGCACAAGGACAGCTCATGGATTTCCTCTGGAATATCTTGCTTCAAAACAGGATGTCTACTGTCCTTACTGATATGAAGAAACCAGTGTTTGACATTAGGATCAACACCTGCCGGTTTGGGCAGTTCTGTGAAAGGGAAGATAGAAGTGGTTAATACTTTTACTTACACTAAATAACAGCTTTTTGAACAGTGTATGAAATAATAGTGTGTTCATTAGCTACAGCTAGGATTGCTTGCTCTGGTTGGTTTTTGAGTGATGGCGATTTACACTCATCACAACAATTGTTAAATAGCCCTGCTTGCTAATAACTAAAGATGAATATCACAAAACTTTTGAAGAATAATATCTATCTATAAAAGTTACGAGTTAAATAAAAAAAACAATCTCACGATAACATCTGATGTCTATTAATGATGTAATGAAAACATAGACAGCAAAAGAGTGGGATCAAGCATTTTGAATATTTCCACAATATTCTTGTTGAAGAGTGTATGTCCTTTCCATAAACCATAAAGTCATCTGGAAAAAGAGATGCACATAAGAAACATCAATTAAGAAATGAATCAGTCATTAATTTTGCTCTTTAAAGTAATTTATCGTCAACACAACATGAAACAATAATGTATCTGTCTGTAAGGTTGTAAGGTTCTCACCTCACAAAGCAGTGTTTTGTGTGGGTTTGTACTTCACAGCGGTAACTTCATGTATTCATCTGCCCAGTTGGGATCTCCACACTCATTCTCAGCAGATCTGTCATCACAAATCCATCACGGGTCAAGTGGATTTCTATTCTTGATCAGTGAATACTTGTCACATGACATCTTAAGAACACATCCTGTTTGTGAGGGGCTTGGAAAATTTGTACATCTGGAAGACAAACATTTTTTAATTAAAACAAATGTTGACTGATGTAAATACCTCTAATGTAACAATCAGTTTGATGTACATACACTCTGCGACTTCACAACCCCAAATAATTTTATTGTAGATGTAACTGAATAGTACTAAAAGTACTACACAAGTCCATACACTTTACATGACACTCACAAGAACAATACTTGTTACATTTTCAAAAGTGTCCCATTCACACACTTATCAAGCATCCCTAGTCACCCTAATGAACTCAAACAAAAAAAACACCACCTCTACTCACGTTCAAGGACAAATTTCAGTACATGGTACAAATACTACAAAAATTTTAAAAACATTGAATGTTTCTTTTTTCATATTGCTGAAATGTTGGGGAAAAGACCTGAAATCACTGAAATGTTTTTTTAACCAATTTAATTTCAAATACATAGGCTGGGCATAAAGTAAACTGGGCATACTTCACACAGATATAGAAGTCTAAACATCATAGGGAAACTCAAATATTTAGAATCAGAAAGAGTTTTATTGCCAAGTCAGTTTCACAACAAACAAGGAATTTGTTCTGCCTGTTGGTGCAACAATCAATACAAAAGGAATAAGGGAAATAAAAACAAATAAGAACAGTGGACTGAGCATAAAAATAGTAGACTGTGCATTAATAAATTACTAAAAAATAAAGAATATATGTAAAGTGCAAGATTATGTCCAGTTGAGGGTTGTGTGTGTGTCTATGTGGGAGAGGGTTATAGATTTGTTCAGTTGAAGGTTGTGTGTGTATGTGGGGAGGGGGCTATAGTCAATTTGGTTCCGGGGGGCATGTTCATGAGGTCTACTGGTGAAGGCAAGAAACAGTTCTTGTGGCGAGAGGTTTTGGTCCTGATAGACCTCCGCCTTCTGCCAGTCATGTAGAGATGGCAGACTGCAGCTAATCACCCTCTCTGAAGAGTGGATGAAGCACTGCAGCCTGCCCGTGTCCTTGGCAGTGGCTGAGGTCAGGATGGACTCTATGATGGCAGTGTAGAAGTGCACCATCATAGTCATTGGCAGGTTGAACTTTTTCAGCTGCTGCAGGAAGTACATCCTCTGCTGTGCTTTCTTTGTAAGAGGTGATGTTCAGCTTCCACTTGAAGTTGTGTGCGATGGTGGTGCCCAGAAAGCAAAAGGACTCCACAGAGTTGACTGGAAAGCCACCCAGGGCAATGTGGGGGAAGGGCAGCTGGGCTTCTCCTGAAGTCCACTGTCATCTCCACTGTCTTTAGGGTGTTGAGCTTCAAGTTGTTCTGACTGCACCAGGACCCCAGACGGTCAATCTCCCATCTGTAAGCGGACACATTTCCATCAGAAATAAGTCCGTTGAGGGTGGTGTCATCCACAAACTTCAGGAGCTTGACAGAGTGGTGACTGGAGATGCAGCTGTTGGTGTACAGGGAGAAAAGTAGGGGGGACAGGACACAGCCTTGAGGGGAGCCGGTGCTGATGGTCAGGGGGTCAGACATGTACTTCCCCAGCCTCACGTGCTGCCTCCTGTTGGACAGGAAGGCTGTGATTCACCTGCATGTGGACTCGGGCACTCCCAGTTGGGATAGCTTGTCTTGGAGCTTAGCGGGAATTATGGTGTTGAATGCAGAACTGAAGCCCACACACAGGATGGTGGTATAGGTTCCAAGGGAGTCCAGATGCTGGAGGATGAAGTGAAAAGCCATGTTGACCGCGTCGTCCACAGACCTGTTGGCTCTGTAGGCAAACAGCAGTGGGTCTAGTAGAGGGTCGGTGATGGTCTTGATGTGGGACAGCACAAGGAACTCAAATAACTTCATAACCACAGAGGTTAGGGTGATGGGTCTGTAGTCGTTATGTCCTGTGATCCTTCTTGGGGACTGGGACGATGATGGAGGACGTGATGCAGCATGTCTCCAGTGAGGTGTTGAAGATGTCAGCAAATACAGCAGAATGGTTTGCATAATCTTTTGATCTTTTAGTCTGCAATTGGGGTGCTCACATGACACTAGTTTTTGCACCTTGTTACTAGAGAACCCTCCCAGTCTTACAATTCCCAGAAAATCTCTCATATAATTTCATCAGATGTTCTGCCCCATTCATGTTTAATAAGGGCATGTAGAAAAAGAGGCAGGGGATTGTGGGAAGTTGAGTGGCATAAAAGGAAATAGCAAAGCATTAACCAAGGTTTAGCTCTGTTCTACTTTATGCCAATTTGCACAGGCCACCTCTGTTCGCCGACTAATCACATAGGCAGAATCCTGAATGTCTTCACCATTTGCACACGTGACTCAATGTCGAGGCAGTAAGAATGATTAAGAGTGTAGGGGCTAAATAGACGCTCTAGCTGTGCAGCCAAATTTGATTTTCATAGGCAACATTGTTTTAACAATCGTATACATCTGCTAGGAAGGAAACATTTTAGGCGTTGCTGTGTTGTATGTTTAAGATGCGCTTGTGGCGTCGATTGACTATTAAGGGGATTTTTTTTACTCTAAATAAAATAATATTTAAAGTTCTGCACACATCAAAACTTGCCTATTCAGAATGAATCTCTCATCACTTGTTCTAAGTCATACCGAAGTTGAGTTATTGAATGGCCCATTCAGCAACCAAAATAAAAATAGTGCCAGCCATCTGCTCTCAAAGACAGTTAAGAACATGACATTAAACCAGTGAATAAAGAATTGAATGAACCAATATTTAATGTACACTATTTTAAATTAGGTTACTGAAGATAATTAACCATAACCAAACAATTTATATTAAAGGGCAAGAGTGGTCAGTGATGAATAATTTCTCAAAACGCATATAACAACAGGTAAACTATTCACACCCATGGCCCTTTCTCAAATTCTCTTCACTAAGTCCCCTCTCTTGACCAACTTCATAACCAACCTTCTCAAAAGGTTCTGACGAGCGAAGGCGCAAGGTATGCAGCCACTCAGGCGGATTAAAAGAGGGAAGACACGTAGTAAACCCTAAATTATCCCCACCCTTCACGCAGGCCTTCACGCAGGCCTCTGGGTGTAGGGGCTAATTTCACCATCCAGATGTCCCTTCCCACAGGCTAAACCGATATCTCAACAGTGCACCACGCTTGTTTCAAGAGCGCAGCGGATCTGTTCCGGCACTGTGAGTTGTGAAGGAAGGAAATCCGTAACGCAACAGAAAGCAAATAGTGACTTTCAAAGTCTCCTCAGGGTGTGCTGGGACTACAACAGGGAGGGCGGAAACACTCCTAATTCCAGTGACTATGCATGAAACATACTCATGTAAGGTACAGGGCCCAGATTGTGATTTGAAGACTTGTGCATTGGTTACAATATTGTCAACTAAACAAAACGCATGGAGTTCAATACATGAATATACGTAACATGTAGACCCCACAGACTCAGCTCTGGACCTTGAAGCAAGTTCCACTCCGTTTTTTCATTGCAACCTTATAATCAGAACTACGACTAGTCAGCCGACAGGGAGGACATCAAGTGCCTGGCGGCATGGTGCGCTGACAACAACCTGGCCCTCAATGCAAAGAAAACGTTAGTTACCGGGAATGTAACTCCGGTTATATGAGTGGAGCGGAGCCCCCTAGAGGGGCTTTAGCTCCTAGTGGTTTACCCTGGCCGCGTCCGCGGCCGTACTGAAAACTCATTATGAAAGATGCGTCAGCCAATCAGGGCACGCCTGCCCCTATATATGACCCGTGAGCCCAGAGAACGTCCTCCCGAGATATTCAGTATAACTCCTGTGACGGCAGGGCAACAGGTCTAGGGGGCTCCGCTCCACTCATATAACCGGAGTTACATTCCCGGTAACTAACGTTATATGTCGTGGAGCTCCGCCCCCTAGAGGGGCTTTAGCTCCTAGTGGTTTAACCTGGCCGCGGACGTAGCTCGACGTCTCAACATGAAGAAGTTTTTCGCCGCCGCTTGCCGTTGCGCCAACCTGTCTCCAGACCAGGATTCACATCGCGCGTGTGGGACCGGCTCACGCTCGTGAGGGTCTCACGGACCCCCCGGCTTGCTCCTCCTGTGCTACTTTGTCCCTCTCTACACGTGTAGAGAGGGCGAACTACTTTGAACAGGAGATAGACGTCTCCGCCGTCTTGGATCCCAGCGACGACGATGACGACGAGATGTCTGAGGAGGATGCTCCTACGCAGGACCCGGCTCCTCTGACGCAGGCAGACCCGCCCCCTTCCCACGTGGGTTGTGGTGGCGGTTCTCGTGCTTCTCCCTCTCTCCCGGGAGAAATGGAAGACGAACTCTCCTCTGCTGCTTCCTTCCGCCCGCCCCCTCTCCGCGTGGAGTTTGCGGGCATGATAGAGAGGGCAGCTCTTCGCATCCAGCTGCCTCTGCCCCCCCTGCCTGCGCCGAAGGAACCTTCAGACATGTCCTTCGGCTCCTGGGCTGAGCGTGTGAAACCGG
>JACXGI010020750.1:0-10937 GCA_016801175.1 Esox masquinongy | reverse complement strand
GGTCAGATGTAGTACAGAACACTACCAGTCCCTGGGTTCTATTTGGGCAGTAGTCCTGGTTGTATCACAGCTCCACATCAAGACTGATGGTGCATGTAGGTTTATAGGGGAGCAATGGCAGAACGACAAAGCAAAGCATTGAGATTCAGCAGACAAAAGCTAATGTCCTGTAACTATGACCTGGTTGTCTGTTTGGAGAGTTTACTGTCTGTGTTTACAAGCCTGTCCGTCCTGGTTATGTGTTAAGTCTTCACTGTCAGGGGCTGGAGAATAAGTTCTCAGACAAGGATAGTAAAACAAGTGGATTTCCTTCAGATTACCAATGGTCAATCTAGCGTGTACCCTTCAGAAAACCTAACCAATATGTTAACCAATATCTAGCCTGTAACATCCTGATAGGTTAACCAATATCTAGCCTGTAACATCCTGATAGGTTAACCAATATCCATCCAGTATCCTTCAGCTCTGATAAGGCTCTATCTAGGTGATCTGACCAGGGTTTAAGGTGATATGCCAACCTTTTAATGATGCCAGCTACTATATGTGTGCACAGAGGAACTATTAGTCAGATTTGTAATGAGACAAGCATATACACGTGGTAATGTCAGCACAAACGTCATCTGTGCCACTTTGAAAAGTGCCTGGATGGGAAAGTGAAGCAACAGACGTTTATTTGATGACTTTGATGACGCACATCTTGTGTGACACACCGTAATAAAAAACACTTTAGATCTAGTCCGTCAACGCGCGCACACACACACACACACACACACACACACACACACACACACACACACACACACACACACACACACACACACACACACGCGCCAAGCCCTCTAATCACGTCCCATCATGTCAGAAAAGAACCGGTTATTACTGAATGTTATCTTGCATAGAAACCAATGGATCGACCTTCATGTCAAATTGTTCCATTGCATAGTAGCTTCAGCCTACGTAAGAGATCCACCTCCATGATAAAGTGAGGATTGGCATTTAGTCCAGCAAACTGAAAATTTAACCAATTCCAAAGGCCGCTATAAATCACAAGGGCTGAGCTTTACAACCACCTCTATGTAGAAACACACCCACCCCACCACCAACCAAAGCCTTTCTGCTGCAAAACAATGGTCCATCCATCCAGAGAGACCCAATGAGATATGTCCTACGCCCAAGTTGAGTCACAAATGCCACCTATTTCAAATGGCAGAACAAGCGAAGGCCCTCCCCTCTGTGGCTTGGTCAATGGTAGTGTACTAGAAATCTATCACAAATTTAATAAAGCCCTTTTAACATCAGCACTTGTTATCACAGACACCCAGCCTGAAACCCCAAAGAACAAGCAACAGCAAGACATTGATGCACAGTGACTAGGAACACATTAGCAGGTTTGGACCCTAGAAATAAGCCAAGAGAGGAGCTGGGCTCCCTACGCCACTACATTGGATGCAGGGTGCAATTTGAGCCGCCACAGCTGGGAGCTAGCAATATGAGACAGAGAAGAGAGTCGCACTTCAATATGAATTTATGGTAAAGTGATTATTGACGTTGTCCACTCGCGGAGCACAGAATAAATGGCTGACAGAGCTAGAGCATGGCGACAAAGCATTAGCAGAATGGGCCCTGGCAATAAATCACCCACACATGCCGGGATGTAAAACAGGCATTTGTCATAAAAGGTCTATATAAATCTCAGTCACGATGATTGAGTGTGTATGATTGAAACGCTCCCTGCTTTAGGACTAGCAGTCTCAGCAAAGAAAACCTAAAGGCCATGCAGGGTTACAGTAAATGATGCCTTAACAAGGCACATAATGGATCTAATTCATTCAGACGATATAGTACAGGGGTGTAGTCTACTGTAAAATATAGACCCAATTCAATACACACTCAGGAACAGAGGCCTAAAGAAAAACAACACCACACACACACACACATAGACTGGCAAGCGTGTAAAATGGCTCAAACCAAACACCACTTGAGGGTTTATAGTCGGGCAGATGGCACCATAAACTGACTGGGTGACACGCACACACACACACACACACACACACTCTGTTGCCCCAACAGAAGCAGGCCATTAGAGATGCAGGCCTCAAAGCATGGCAAACAGCAAACATCTCATTTGAACCAAATATTGTTGATGCTTCTATATGCTGAGGTTGGTCAAACTGTTTCCCATCCTAGCACAAGATCAGTTGGAGTCAGCAATTATTTACTGTAGATTTAAGTTACTATAATTACAGAAAACTAGTTATCTGACTCTGTGGTCCAAAGTCCAAAGAAACAATCTAGGTGGTATTGACATAAGGAGGGAGGGAGGGGTTTGGCTAACAGAGGAAGGGAGGGTTTGGCTAACAGAGGAAGGAGGTGTTTGGCTAACAGAGGGAGGGAGGGTTTGGCTAACAGAGGGAGGGAGGGAGGGAGGGTTTTGCTAACAGAGGGAGGAAGGGAGGGTTTGGCTAACAGAGGGAGGGAGGGAGTTGAGTGATACAGGCTTAGCTGGAACACATACAGGAACCCTGTGACAGCAGTGATAGTGCTCCTGAAAAGACAGCTTCTTCTTAGAAGTGGAACAACCCGCATGATTTTGATCCTTTCAGGAAGACCACATTCAGGTTACACAAGAGCCCCCAGACATCCACAGGGCTTCCACACAGCCTAAAGGTGATTAATTTCACACTGTGTGGATATGTTAGCACTGAAGCCCCCCAGGGGTGTATCCTCAGCCCCCCTGCGTTACTCCCTGTTCTGCAGGACCGAGGACACCAAGGCTGCAGGTATGACAACCAACAACCATGAGTGAACCTCAAGGGATTAGGTAGGCATACTGGCATCGTGGTGACGGGACAACAGACACTCCCTGAATGACAGCAAAACAAAGGAGGTTTGTTGAGTTCAGGAAGTGAAGAGAGGGAATGCCCTATCCACATCAAGAGAACAGCAGTGACGAGTCTGTTAAAGTTCTTCTGCGTTGACCTCTAAGAGGTCTTGTCAAGGACAATCGATGGCCTTCAATGCTTTCAAGAGGGCACAACAGTGGTTTTCTTCGCTAAGATGACTAAAGATGCTCGACAAGCCCTTCTTCAAATATGCTGGGAAAAACTGCCACCGTCAAATGAAAAACCTGTGTCAAATACCACCAGCGTCAAACAACACCAGTGTCAATTACACCCACAGTCAGATAACACCACTGTCAAATAACGCCACTGTCAAACAACACCAGTGTCAATTACACCCACGGTCAGATAACACCACTGTCAAATAACGCCACTGTCAAACAACACCAGTGTCAATTCCTATTGCAATCAAATAACACCACTACTCAATTCCTACTGCTGTCAAATACCGCTATCAAATACCACTGTCAATGCTGCCCATGTTTGTGGAAAGTCCTTTCTACAAGTCTCTGTTCACAGCGTGGAGGAGGAAGCCCATTATCACAAGAAAACCTTGAGATGGACGAACTACACATTGGTGTTACTGAGTGTACGCCTGGCAATCAGGGAGGGTGTTTCCAGTTGTTTTATACCTATGTGAAAGCACATGGCATGGGGAAGTGGAAGTATGATTATGAATTTAATTAACATAAGGCCCCAGACTGCACAAAAACGAAACATCCTTAGAAGTGATGCTATTCCCTACTGCAGCTATCAAACAGTCATTTCCTAGGGACTTCTTGGACACCTCTCCAGTACACTCCTTTGCCCTGTGCTCAAATCGGTGGAACTAGTGGACTGGAATCGTTGAGACCTTCTTGTGCATCTTTGACACTTTGCTTGGCCCATATCCACTATTAATTATCACGTGAGTTTCAGAAGCCCTGAAAAGACTGTCCAAGCCTCAATGACAACCAATTTCTTACAGTCTCCTTTTGGCAAAACATTTATCTAAATGTTTTAGAAAAAGACAGAGGCCCCATCAACTAAGCTATAACTCAGCGAATTGGCAAAATCACTATATTTAGAGATAATTTGATATGTGAAACTGGCAATCCCTCTTTTCCAATTTGGAATATTCAACACTATATAATTCTCACATTCTAGAAGGATTTTGAATGGCAGAAGGGGACCTGGCAGCACTTAAAATACGCAGCAGCCAAGCTGGGTCAAACTGTGACTCAACTCACAGACCTAGATGACCTCTCACCTCCAGAAGGCTAGCTGGGTCAACCTGTAACGCAACAACCCCATCTACCCACATGACCTTTCACGCTAACTAAGTCAAACTGGAAATCCACACCCACTTACCTCCCTGACCTTTGACCTCTGAAAGTCCAGCCCTATCAGTTACACACTTTGTCTTAGCGCCAGCCCTTCTGTCCAGCTCTTCACCTCTCACCCAAAATGTTTCTCTTTCTCTATTTCTCTATCCATCTTAAAAGTCCCTCTTTATCTCTCCATGTATCCCTCTTTATAAACCTCTGTCCATCATTTTAATGTTCTCTCTTCACCCATTCCTGCATTTCTTAGTCTCTTTTCTCGACACCCTCTCCCCACCTCTATCTGAGCATTAGATCATGCTGTGGAAACAGAGGCATATACACATTAGGGATGTGAACTGGAAATTATTGTACTATACAAATAGTGTCTTACGTTTTCCTTGGATATAATCGAAACACCTGTTTTCTAGAACTTTACTGGTATGTCAACCTGAACACTAACTACTACATAACGGGTGAAGGAGCCGGGGTCTTCGATCATGATGTCGGTTCAATGCCCGTTTCTGTGAGATAGTGGAGGAAAAGCAGGAAGCCGCGATAGCCCCGACAAACAGTACAGAACTAGGAGCCATTATACAGTGGCTTTCGGAAGAGTATTCAAAACCTTCACTTTCTCCACATTCTATTGTGTTACGGCATTCTATTGTGTTATCATTGATAAAATGCAACTTATTTAGCAATCAGTCTACAGACAATACAAGTAAAATGACAAAGCAAACAAATCTGTAGAATTATTTTGACAACTATTATTATATATCTCAAGTACATAATCATTTAGACCATTTACTCAATACTTTGTGGAAGTGCCTTTGGTGGCGGTCATGTCTTTTTGGGGATGCCTCAACCATCATCCCCCACTGATTTGGGCAGTTTCTCCCATTCATCTTTGAAGATTCTTAAGGATATTCAAAGACAACCACATACTTGTTCCAAAGCCAATCCAGCTTGGCTGCATGTTTTAGAAAGTTGACGTGGTGAAAGATCAATCTTCCTAGTCTGAGGTCCTGTGCGCTCCGGATCAAGTGGTTTTCAATTACCTCTCTATTCGTCTCTGTTCATCATTCTCTTAATTCTGACCAGTCTCCCGGTCCCTGCCGCTCACAAACATCCTCATAGTTGTATTTCTTAGCCAAAATGAATGATCACAAAAGTACTTGAACACTCATTTAATTTTGAATATTCAAAATTAAATTGGAATCCCTAATTCACATACCTGGCTCTATCGAAAATGTGGCGCATGCTTATCTCGGAAGGTGGCACCTCGAGCTATCAATATCTGCAAGTTTACACAAAACAATAATCTAGAGTCTCGGGTGTTCCTCGATACATCAGAAAATGTAATGTAAACAAGCCTTATGACAAGGAGGAAACCAGTCAGCAGCCAACAGACATAGAGACATGTCTTCTCAGAAGAAATAAAAGAAAAACTGTTGTATTAGGTATTCACCTCCCTTTCTTAACAAGAATAGAAACCAGGCAAGCCTAGTTCTGCCGGCCCGCGGTTAGAAAGGATGAATGTTGTTGTCCCAGGCTAGATTCGATCCGCGGTTTCCTATGTAACAGACTGAGTCTATAACCACTATGCTATTTAAACAGCGATTTTTGTTGCATGTGATTCATCTGTAGAGATGTGGTGTCTGTTTACTTCTGTATTGTCAAACCAATTAGTCGAAACTTCTCTGTTCTCAAATCTAGTTCCCTACATTATCTTGCATCTAAACCAACAACAGGTTTAACAGGGTCGCTACACTACATTCAACCTGTTAAATTAGAAAGAGATTAGTGTAGATGGCCAGCTAGTAGCTATACCGTAATGGAAACAATGACTCCAATCACTCCATGGCTGATTAGTTTCTTCAGAAAACACTGAAAATTGATTAGCCAACCACTACGCTATGTGAATTGAAATTGAGATTAATACGTTCCTTGTCGGTGCAGTTCATCCATCGCAATATAATCATGAACAGTTTTACTTTAGGCTTACTATAATGTAGCTACTGAAGCTCGTAGCCAGAGAAGTGACTATCCTAAACAAAGCCGAAAGCCTAATTTGTTATGTCCGAGGATCGAACCCCAGACGCCTACGTGGCAGTCCGCGTCGCTAACCACTACGCTATTTAACAACGAGTAGCCAGTCAGGCACTCACTCACTCAGTAAGAGACATTTGCTCATCTTGGCTGGCTCCGCTTACGTGATCCAGGCTAAAATGAAAGAGAGTAACAAGGAACAAATGCTAATCAGGGTCCAACACTAACGTTTTTCCTCACCTAGCCCTTTGGGGGCCAGTAGGTCTGAAATCTACAGGCCAGGACTGTATTTTTACTGGCCTGAACTGAATAAAAAAAAAAAACATAATATAATTGTCTTTTACAGATATAGAGTATGTAAATATCATATCATCAGAATATTGATTTATACCACAGATATGCATGTGATATGAGACATGAGAGCTGACACAAGCAATTGCTCTTTACATAAATATGATGCAATGCACATCATTACTTTTTAATAAATTGTTATCATAATATTAGCTACTATAAATATCATTATCATCTTTTCATAAATATTCTTGCTTATTTGATGTGACATAAAAGCATGAAAATAAAATAGACCCTTGCCATTATCGTTTTCGACCCTTGGAATCTGTTCTTTCACCGAAAACAAAAATGATTGCATTTGCTTTGCCTCGTACTATACCATATTTGGGTCATGCTCTAGAATGGACTATGAACTATGATTGGTCAATACAGACGAGCCATAGAATATTATTCGTCAAAAAGACGACACCGGTACTGTACCACACCGAGGGGAGAGACGAAGCACCAGAGACGCATTTTAATGCAAGAACAAGCAAAAATCAAAGTGGGAAGAGTGACAAAGATGACAAGCAAAAGTTTTAATATGATACTATGAATTGAAATGAGGAAATTGAGCACCAGCCTTTACGGGCCAGTGACTGTCTTTGTCTACTGGCCCGACGTTAGGTCTTACTGGCCAGTGGGCCATCCTTAATGTTGAACCCTGACTAATGCTCAAGTTCTACTATCAGACTGGTGACAAACTGAACGGTTGAGGGACATCAGCATCAAATCATGGAGGAGGGGAGAGAAAAAGAGCATTTAAATTTGTTTAGAGAGAGACGGGGAGGAGAGAGAGAGAAAAAGAAAGGGAAGAGAGGTGAGAGGGAGGTTGAGAAAGAGAAATAATACTATGAATCTGGCGGTGAGAAGATCAGTCCATTACAGTGACAGAGCAAAGAGATCTACAACACATTCCCCAACAGTTTCCCCTCAATTCACTCTTGGACTTTTCTTTGTCTTTCCCACTCTCTTTGTCTCACTTCCTCCTCCCCACTTTTTTGCCACTACATGTCTGTTAAGCTGACTTTTGAGTTGGTCTCTTCTCCTATTAGAATTCTATCAATCCATCATAATAAACCACAGAATCAATGTTCTTGTCCATCTAAAAGACAGAAAGTGTTTTAAGGCAACAAAATGATCATTAGCTTAATCATTATCTGCACCACTTAGGTTGGTCTGGGTGTGGTTGGTACTGTTCAATGTGCAGTGAAAGCCTCATATAATAAATCTAATCACTGTCCTTTGTTATGTACTACACTGAGTCCCAAACAGCAGCCTATCCCCAAAAGGTCAATAAAACAGTAAGTGCATTATGTGCAAAGGAAGGTGGCATTACATATGGGGAGAAGCGTAACAATGATGTGCACTTGATTAACCTTGTGATGCAGGAGTAATGTGGTTTAGTTTAGTGATGGCCATTCGAGGCTTCATTACTGTTCTTCTAGCAGCAGGATATTATGCTAGCAGTGCTAACTCAGATTTTCTTTGTCAAAAAAAAAGCTATCATTGAAATATATAAGGCAATATAGTCAACAATCTAGTCCGTCATTTTATGTTTAATGTCCGTTCCAATATTGTTCTTGTCTGTTCTTTTTTATAGACTAGATTGTTAACTATATGGCCTTGCGATAAAGAAAATCTGAGTACTGCCAGCTTAATATCCTGCTGCTAAAATAACGCTAATAAAGCCTCGTTTGGCCATCACTAGTTTAGTTACCTGAACCAGTTCCCTACTCCGGCCAACCACTGACAGATAGCTGTAACTCTGCTAGTGCCTTCTCAGCATTTCTTATTCCAGTACTCTGTCTCTCCCTCACTTCTCTCCCCTTCCACTCTCTCATCTTTATTTCCCTCCCACTTCTCAGTATGTCTGCCCTTCTCCCAACCATCACAATCAGTTTCCCTGAATGTGCTACACTTATTTAACTGCTCTATTCTTCCCTCTTTCACTCATCTCTTTTTCTCTCTCTCTCTCTCTCTCTCTGTCTCTGTCTGTCTATCTGACCCCAATCTCCCCCTCTTTCTAACCCTGACCACACCCACGTCGCTCTCTCTAACCCCCATCTCCTTCGCTATTTCTCCTCTTTCTCCATTGCTCTTTCTCTCCCTTCTCCCTCCTCTCTCTCCATTGCATCTTTCTGTCTTGTTTCCTCTGACTCTGTCTCCCTGCGTATTTTTCTGTTATCCTTCCATCCCGCCATCTCTGTCTCACCTGCAGCAGACACAACTCGCCAACACCCACTGTCCTGTACCACACAATACCGCTCCGATTAATCCAACCATAATGATTCTTGACTTCTGACTATCTGACCCAAACGAGAATTGGATCCAGTTAAGTCAAACACCCCCTGACATACCGACACGGCTGTTGACGCCGATTAGAGAGAATGCTCTGCCATCAACACTGAAACAGGACAGTCACTCACAGTCTCTCACTGTCACACACACACGCACAGACACAAAGACACACACATACGCACACACACACACAGCACCGTCACACAGACCAGTAGATCTGTTATGAAGCTCAAAGCGTCTCAGTCAGGTCAACATATTACCAGATCACAGATGATGGCCTGTACCACTGATCAGCCACAAGTATGTGTGTACTGGCTCTAAATGCACTGTCAAGTCCGTTTAACGTTACCGTGATGGCTGCTGCATAGGGACCAGAAGGAGACATTTTATTTTCATTCATTAAATGTCACTGGGACAGATCCATTCAAAACATTGACACAGTGAATTATCAAGAGCAGGATTGATCATGACATGCACATTAGATGTGGTCTTGCTGCAGATTGTGCATTTACAGCAGTAGTGCTCGGCTGGTTTCGCTGTAGCGGATTCATGAGAACTCTTTATGATGCTATACTGACAGTAAATGCAGCAGTCTTTAATGTATCTTTGTGCCATTAATTCCAGTGTTTGCATTACAATGTATAGCTATTCCCATTGTTTTCATGATTTTTTTGCGATTCAATACTGACTGCGCTGTCCAAAACATATTGCTCCATTTCAGTCTGCCACGGAGGGACAGAGAGTGAATGTATCCTCGTATTAGTCACTGAAACTACAAGCTGCTCTTACACATATCTGAGAGAAAAGTACACAACAGCCAAAACACTTGAATAAGTAAATAATAAATGCACATCACAAAGCAAACAGCCCAGCCCTTATCACATTTCACTTATATATTTATATTAGTTTTACCACATTTTCTCATAAAATTCGTCATATGCAATTGTCACAGGACAGTCAATATGGAGACACTTGCATGTCATCTACAGAAGCGCATCGGATGCCGTCCTGGTTCTTATCACAGTGCTTGC
The DNA here is from genome assembly GCA_016801175.1 of Esox masquinongy. Taxonomy (NCBI): domain Eukaryota; kingdom Metazoa; phylum Chordata; class Actinopteri; order Esociformes; family Esocidae; genus Esox; species Esox masquinongy. The sequence continues at coordinate 1,025 of JACXGI010020750.1, read as the reverse complement.
TCAATCAGGAAGTTTATACCGGAATCCTTATGCGCCAGAAGGAATGTACAGCCTTCTACCTTGATTAAGCTCACATATGTCAAAGTGGCCACAAGGAGCTGCTAGAGTGTGACGCACGGTGCTGGACAATCAGGAAGTTTATACCGGAATCCTTATGCGCCAGAAGGAATGTACAGCCTTCTACCTTGATTAAGCTCACAGATGTCAAAGTGGCCACAAGGAGCTGCCAGAGTGTGACGCACGGTGCTGGACAATCACCTCACCCTCATCAAGACTTACACCCTCAAGCGGACCCACGGGCTAATCCGCTAGCAGGCAGTAAATATACTGCTATGCAATTCAGGGGCCCGACATCCTAATCAGTTAAAGTTTAACTGCAAAAAAACAACATAAAATTATGCACTGCATAACATAGTGTAATGTAGACTACACAGCATAATTGTTATGAACAGCTTAGGTTAGCATGTGCTTGTTTTGATCAGCTCATTGCTCAGTTGCCATAAAGTCTTTAAACCTTTAACTGTTTGCATTTACACAATAACGACATACGCTAGCAGTGAAACTATGAACAGCATGCTACTGCATCAATGTAATGCTTGTAAGGAGGGACATTTCAGATTACTATGAGACAACATTCAATTAATTCAGTCTCTGTTGTCAGCCCCTATTGGTGGAGTGTGCTTGAGATAGTCTGAGTACCATTCCTGTGGACTATCTGTCCTGTGTGAAACAGTCCTCTTCTCTCCCTCTCTGTCCTGTGTGAAACAGTCCTCTTCTCTGCCTCTCTGTCCTGTGTGAAACAGTCCTCTTCTCTCCCTCTCTGTCCTGTGTGAAACAGTCCTCTTCTCTCCCTCTTTGTCCTATTCATTTATCATTGGGTATTTCTGACCCTCTGCCAAACTGGCTAAATCATATTTTCAACAGCATAAAAATTCCTTAATCAAGTTTCAGGATTTTGTGTTTTATTTGTAAATCTGAGGATTAGTATTTGGTGTGTTAATCTGAGGGATTGGGGTTTGGTGTGT
>JACXGI010020749.1:0-10832 GCA_016801175.1 Esox masquinongy | reverse complement strand
AACAGCATGCCTATCTCTACACAACAGCATGCCTATCTCTACACAACAGCATGCCTATCTCTATACAGCAGCATGCATTCAGAATAACGTCACCAGCTGTCCCCTTCCAAAGCGCTTTTCTGAATGATGAAGAGCGTTGGACAATGGGCCCTTGAAGAGGACAAAGTGACGCCACAGTGACATTGGAGATGAAATGCGTAGGACACCTGCACGAAATTGAAAGGGACTGGGAGAGGTATAGAGAGGGGAAAGCAGAGGAGAATAACGAGAAAGGGCTTGAGCCTCATTCAATTAGCAGCACAGGCCTTGGTAATTACCTCTACTCTGCCTAATTCCCATGTATATTTTGAGGCGAGCACTGCACTGTTTTAATGCGATTTAGCTCCTGTTTGAGTGGCTGTCAGCACCACACACACAAATACCCACTGCCTGGCATGTGTCATGCAAGCCATGTTGACCTGTCAGAGACACCACAGAATAGGAGACAGCTGAATCAGGCACACTATTTCGGACTTATGTTTTAATTATGTCATTCCTTCTGGGCTGGGTTGGGTCGTGTGAGCTATTTTTTTTTTTAATTATCAGGGTGTGTCATATTCAGCTCGTGCCACTGTAACTGTTGTACATCTCTATCTGTCTCTCCTCTTCCCTATCAGCTGCTGGGGCAAGTAGAAGCTGCTATGTAATTACGGTCTCACTTTTGTTATTAATTCACTTGTTTCTTGCTATTTCTTGGGCTGACAAGTCATGTTATTGAAATCCCTCACTTCTTACTGTTTTCATGTGGCACATACTGTACATGCACCTGTGGATTATAGGGTGAGGGGTCTGAATGGATGAGAACCAATCAGAAGTTAGCGCTGTGTGACATGTAAACTACGCTTATGCCAGTTTTTATCACCCATGGTTAGGTCGGCCACTACAAGCCCAATAAATGTTCAAACATGGACCGTGATGGAAAGCTTGGTGCCATGAAAAGCACCTTTGACCAGTACAAGACCTGGAGGGCCCACGGATAAACTCTTTGACTTGTTTAGAATCTATGTTGTAATATTTCTTGTAGGAGCCACGGAGAACGGAGGACTTTAATAAAATAATTAAGACGTGACAAAACTGAAACAAGACATGAAATGAACAAGGTTACAAAATGGAATGGAATCCAACAGTGACTGATGAGATAACAAGAGGGAATAAGGAACTTAACTAGGACAAGTGATCAGGAACAGGTGAGGGTCAGCAACACCAAACAGGTGTCTGTGCTCCAGAAGAGGGAGAGGGGGTGTTTGCTGGACATGCCATACATGTTGCGGTTGTGTGTGTTGGAGTTCATGTGACCAAAGAAGCAGACAACCGAACCAACATCTGTCTAATATATGAAGAGGAATATGAATAAACACAGAATCCACACAGACAGCTGTTGATTACATTAAAATTGCGGTTTTCCCTCTCTTCACTGATCTTCCACACTCCGCTCGCTGTCGTCTCTGACTTGATGAGATCAACACCAGTGTAAAATAATAGTTCACTTTTATAAAATTACCAAAAAATACCAGCTTCTTCTGGCTCTTTTATCGAGTTCTGTGTTCATTAAATGTATGTGATGTCATACTGGTTCTGGGCTATGGCATCAGCTTGTCAGGCTTGTGTCGAACTAGGATTGATGTCAGGCCCGGTGACAACTCTAGAGGTAAACTCATAAAATCTTTCAAAGAGAGACAGAGAGAGTAACCGAGGAAGGGAGGGCGGGAGGAGTGTTGATATGTTGATCTGATAAGGCCTGGGAGACAACTCTGAGACCTGAATCTCTCTCTCTGTCCTGTGGGAATGTCAATCCTACCTCTTCCCTACAATACTATCTCCGTCACACTCTTTCATGCATACCCACACACACACACACACAGAAACTTAACACATACACACACAGACGCTTAACCCATGAAATGGACAAATGGGCAGGTTAGAGCGTTATATCATTTACATTTCAGTCATAAAGGAGATGCTTATAACCAGAGCAATATATGGGAAGGTAAATGGTCTTGCGCAGTGTCAGAATAGACAGATCTAGCAACCTGTTGCCTCAGAAACCAAAAGGTTTGAATGCCCGAGTGAGGCACCAGAATGTCTTTGAGCGAGGCACTAGAATGGTAGGTTAAATGTGTTTATTTACTCATGCATTTTCAAAGTACATTAATTCAAACAATTAAGAATACATTCTGCATGTTCTCTATTTGTGTGTCTATATGCTGCATGGGAGGCATATTGATCTTTAGCAGCTGATAGATTGTCTACTTGGATAATTGTGTAATTAGCAAGCTAATTGGTCTGGATAATTAACCATTTTAGGATTGTTTCTCAAATGCTCCCAAAGGCCAGGAATGGACACAAACACATATGCCCTTAGTCTCAGAATTTCTCCTGAAGAATACACACATACACAAATTTGTTTCTGGGACAGTGTCAAGTCATATTTATACAACAGTAGTCTGCTGTATTGAAAACATTGACCCAAACATTAAACACTTGAGACCAAAGAAAAGTTAATGATAGTGTTATAAACAAAAGGATTATGATGATTAGGAGAAAATGGGTAATGTTTAACACAATGTTTAACAGCAAAGCAAGAGGAATGTCTAGTTGTTTGGGGTTTATATCATGTTTGGTTTGCTTATGGTTTGTTTCTGACATTTGGGTAAAAAATGATATTGAAAAGGAAGCATACACATAAGAACAAAGTATCATTCCTTTAGCATTGAATCTTTAAATACACCTCAGATCTTAAGCAAAAGTAACTACAGTATACACCAAAAATTGCCAGCTTAACTGACTGTAAAAGGGCTCACCATTGCCTCTAGTGGATATTTCAATTCATGTTTTTGAGACCTGCTGTAGATAAATGTTAAGTTTTAAAGTTGATCAATAGTTAACCCACTGCAAAAGCATACATTTTGTGTGGGGTGTGTTCTTCTGTTCATGTGTTTGCATCTGATTCAAATCACTGGGGATTGTGGGATATTGCATAGGGTGCTCAATAAAAAGCCCAATTAGGACACAGACGCACACACTTTGACAGGTCCTTCCGCAGGAATTCTGTCCAGCCTTTCTCCAATGCCTAAAAATGAGTACAAGACTTGGTAGCAAGCTCTGCAGTAAGCTTTATATGTCTACCTCCTTAAAATTCCTGCCTTTATTTTCTAATGCCTAAATCTGTCTAAATGTACTGTAATTAAATAGGCTTATCCTGTCTTTATCGGTAAATGTTGACCATTTGTTTACAGAACACCTACAAGGTTGTAGTCCATTTCAATTTGACCATTTCTCAGTCAATTTAGGACAATATAACACCTGGAATCAAATTAGAGGTCTGCAACTGACAATATTCCACAGAGGCAATGGAAACAGAGTGGTTGAACGGAGAACATGAGAAAAGGTAGGACTACCATTCTCTTTCGGCCATTCTTTGTTCCTCTTCTCTCTGACTTACCTTTCAACAGACAAGGACACTTTCTCTTTTCCTCTCCTTTGTAATTTTCCAGTGACAAAAAAACTATTGCACTCTCTTCATCCTGTCAATGGCTTTCACCATGGGGTCTGGCGGGCAGGGCCTCCTGCAAACCCACCCAGACACGCGCGCAGCAGTAGACGCTCTGAAGCATGATGCTGGATTGATCCCCTTCTTGTATCTGCTAAATAACTTACCATTGATTTTTTTTTCAGGGAGACGAAAACAAGAATAGGTGGATGATGGGAGTGGAGCGGAGAAGAGTGTATTAAACCATGACAATGTCCAAGTCCTCTCCACCTGGATTCCAACAGAGCAGCCAGAGATACAATAGGGTTGGCCTGAGACAGAGACAGGGTCGAGACGGGGTCGGGCTGGGGTGGACTAAACTGATATTTCCAAGATTTACTGTCCATGTCCATTCTTTACTTTGTCTGAATTCCAATGGTGTCTTCTATTATAGATGCAATCTAGGGTGATGTCTCTGGCCTACCCAACTCCAGAACCAAACCAAGTCCCAGCCCGATATCCCAGCCCAACCCCAGCATTAGCCACGGCACGCGCCCCAGGGGAGACAGTCCCAGACCCATAGAAAGATCAGAGGCTAATTGGATATATCACAGTGAAAAACATTTAAAATCCAGAATCAATACTTGCCTCTTTAATGCTTTTTTACTGTGGACGAGCCACCCCCTCTCACTGCTGACCCACTCTTAGCCTCTGTCAAGAGACCACGGGGTCCGTTGGGGTAAATGAGCAAATGGGAACCCAGGGCTAACATGAAGAGGGCCCTGGGGGGGCTAAAACTGAAATAGTGAGCCAGGATGTTCCTATAAGACAGATATGAGTTCACAAATTCAAACACCTCACTCCCGGAAAGAAATGTAACCCAATAGGGTCCTTCAGCTTTGTCTGTAGGAGAAGCCTGTTTTTGGTTCCAAGGCAAATCATTTTAGGTTCCAGTTAGAACCCGGGTAACATATGAAACCCAAACGTTTACTTAGAAACCGAAAAAGTGTACTCCTAGAATTTAAAGTAGGTTATATTACAGAGACAGCCAAAAAGCCTTTCAAATATTTATTATTTTGTATTGTTATTATTTAATGACACGTCAGTAGATGCTAGGGAGACAGGTGTGCAGAGGGAGACAGTGATAAGGGGTACAGAATGCAGGGCTCGATTCCCTCACCGCCAGGGTCGTGTGTCAGATGCTTGGACCGCTACGCCAAAATAACCGTTTTTAGTTTTTGTGTACCAGTGTTTGGATAAACTGTTAGGTCCGTAAATATTTGGACACTGACACAATTTTCTGAATATTGTCTCTGTACGCCACGACAGTGGATTTGAAATAAAACAACCGAGATGCAATTGAAGTGCAGACTTACAGCTTTAATTCAAAGGGTTGAATAAAAATATTGTATGAATCGTTGAGGAATTGAAACCATTTTCATACACAGTCCCCTTATTTCAGGGGCTCAAAAGTAATTGGACAAATTAATACAACTATAAATAAAATGTTCATTTTAAATACTTTGTCGAGAATCCTTTGCAGGCAATGACTGGTTGAAGTCTGGAACGCATGGACATCACCAAATGCTGGGTTTCCTCCTTTGTGATGCTTTGCCAGGCCTCTACTGCAGCTGTCTTCAGTTGTGGTTTGTTTGTGGGTCTCTCTGCCTTAAGTTTTGTCTTCAGCAAGTGAAATGCATGCTCAATCGAGTTGAGATCAGGTGATTGACTCGGCCGTTGCAGAATATTCCACTTCTTTGCCTTAAAAAACTCCTGGGTTGGTTTCGCAGTATGTTTTGGGTCATTGTTCATCTGTAAAGTGAAGCGCCATCTGAGCAGATAATATATCCCCATACACTTCAGAATTCATCTGGCTGCTTCAGTTTTTTGTCACATCATCATTAAACACTAGTGACCCAGTTCCATTGGAAGCCATGCATGCCCATGCCATCACCCTGCCTCCACCATGTTTTACAGATGATGTGGTATGCTTCGGATCATGAGCCGTGCCAAGCCTTCTCCATACTTTTTTCTTCCTATCAGTCTGGTACAGGTTGATCTCATGCCGCGTTTCCACTCGTGCTTTACCCCGGTACCAGGGCTACACCGGTGATTTATGCTAATGTTGGCTCCAGACTTTTCTGTTTCCACTATACATTTGATGCCAAGGACTTAAGGAGGGGCTGAGGTGGGGAGGGAGGAGTAAACTATCAACACAATCTGGTTTTCCGGATACGAAAAATAAAAGGCGATATTTCTCTGGTAGTAAAATAAACAATAACGCCATGCTCAGTTTGTTTACAATTTGTTTGAACTTCAGTAACAAAACAAATTTCGTCCTCAAACTCCTGCGACCGACTCCTTCTCCACCTACACTCGTGACACTGCAACTAAACCAGTTTAATGAGTATTTTGTCAAAACTATCTACCTTTAATTGAAGGACTTGGGAGAATTCTGAGGTAATGTTGTGTTGTTATAGGTTCTGCAGGCTACGTCTCAGTCTCAGCGCTCCATTTTTCTCTTGAGTCAATGGCATTGTATCACCTTCGGTCGTTCCAACTCTTTCCGTTCTGAGTCTTCACTTCCCTGTACTGTTGCTTCATTTTCTTTATTTTAAAATGGATCTGTTTGTTAGATCGGATGAAAACCATAATGAGAAGCCTAAAGCAAATGATACACATTGCCGTTCAAATAGAACAACATGCCGTGTTTTCAAACCATGTAACGCGTTAATCCGCAAACCCCGCCCTAAGTCCTAGAGTCCGGGGCTTGTCCCCAAGTGAGAGCCGGGCTACTCGGACATGACCTAGTGGTCGACTGGCCCTGGCCTGTGTCAGTGGAAACAGAAAAAAATCTGGACTTTAGGGTAAAACACCAGTGTTTAGCACCAGTGAAAACACGGCATTAGTTTCATTCTGCCGAAGAATGCTGTTCCAGAATTGGGCTAGCTTTTTTAGATGCTTTTTGGCCAAGTCTAATCTGGCATTTCTATTCTTGAGACTTATGAATGGTTTGTATCTTGTGGTGAACTGTCTTTATTTGCTCTTGTGAAGTCTTCTGTTTATTGTAGACTTGCATAATGATTTTGCAGCCTAAGTATGGCCTTTTTCACTTGCATTGATAGCTCCTTTGACCGCATGTTATGAGTTCACAGCAACAGCTTCCGAATGCAAATGCCACAACTGAAGTTAACTCCAGACCTTATTCCTGCTTAATTGATGAAGAAATAATGAAGGAATAGCCCACACCTGTCCATGAAACAGCTTTTGAGTCCGTTGTCCACTTACTTTTGGTCCCTTGAAAAAGAGGGGGCTACATATTAAAGAGCTGTAATTCCTAAACCCTTCCCCTAAATTGGATGTGAATACCCTCAAATTAAAGCTGAGAGACTGCACTTTATGCCCATGTTCATTATTTAACTGTAACTAGAATATATTTTGGTAAACAGCCGAAATAACTAAACTTGCCAGTTTACAATTATCCTAACTGTACGTGGCTGTATACTGTAATGCAGAGAATATCTCAATGTCGGCCAACAAAGACTAAAAGAACTAAACATTTCCTGCAATAACCTTTCCATTCCTCCATACTGCTGTCTACACACGCTGTCTGAGGTGACTGGTGTTCAATGTAAGAGATTAACCCAAGCCACGTGTTTGTTTCAGTTTGTATAGACTTACAATAACCCCCTCGATAACTATCTCCTGAAACAAAAAACCGCCCCGTTGAGCTGGCCTCTCTTTCTTAATCAGCACTCCTCTGTTTCTTCCTCTCTCTCTGTCTTCGCAGCTCCTTTATTTTTCTGGAAGCATCCATTGTCAGTTACATTAAAAGGTCATTTGCTGCTGAGCCCTGGAGCCCTCGGTTTCCCTGCTCCCATCATGATTGTTTTCCAGCGTATCTTGTCAATAGAGAAACTCACTATTGCATAGCACTGGTCCGATGCTAACATATGTCCCCCATAGGATTAGACTAGGGTATACTCTGAGAGAAAGAAAAAGGCTTCTAAAAGTGAGATGGTGTTGGGGAAGAGTTTTGATCTGAGCAGCAATTTTTTGAGAGGCAAAGGTTGTACTTCATAGATTGAACATTTGATGAATTGGTTTCTGTATAATTTGTTTGTAGTTGTATTTTTCTTTGGCAGGCAACATGTATTCTTTTCAAAGCAATAAGGGGTCCACAAAGGCCATGTATACTTTATTACCATCATCATATTCTGATTGATTGTTTGAATAAGTGTATTTTGCGTGCATATTTATTAATTAATTCATATTATTCTACCAAAATAAATAAAACTCTTCTAAACAGATTCAGTTTGTCATAAATAATCCAGTATGATATTAGTTGGAATTATTACACCTGTTGTTAAAACGGTTGTTCCAGTTTATATTTAAGTTATTTACATAATATATAATCTTCCCTCCCCTGACAATGATTTTGAATGCAGATTGTAACAATAAGTAACAATACATTTTTTGGATATCCTAAATTTGGCTAGATTCCATTTGGAATTATATGTCACTTTGCAAGCCATCATCTGATTTGCAGGCCTGCTGTGGATTATGCATTTGATAATGAATTGTTGGATATGTAATTTTACACCCGGGGGAAACCCAAAATAGAGGCTAAAAGGTAGAATCCTATACTGGAGGTTCTTAGGCAAACCCTACCTGGAGGTAGAACTATCTATAAAGGGTCCCTCTGTGGGGACAAGCTGAAGAACCCCTGTACGGTTCTATTATGTGTATACAACAACCACATGTGTATCTCAGTCTGTGTGTCAATCAGGGATCCATTTCTTTAAGTCAGCATTGCCTTTGACACAGTTACGTTTGCACAAAAACAGGAAACTAAAGTTCTGCTCTTCTGTCCTGGGCTGCTAGCTACAGTAACATGACTCTGGCAGCGAGGGTACGGGCATGCTTGCCAGGTGCATGTGCACACGCGTGTTTGTGACTGCGCTCATGCATGCGTATTTAAGTTTAACTACTGAAGAACACGGCCAGCGCTGCGGCCCTGTGCACCAATGACATGCCAAGGACATGGTGAGAGAGTCATCAGTAAATATGTTATTTAACTATGCATCACCACTGTGTGTGTAACTGGTGGGAGTGCGAAGGAATGCAACCATTTTGTGAGTTCAATAATCTTTCTCTCAGTCTCTCCCCCTCCCTTCCTCTCTTCCCCTTCCTCCCTTCTCTTTCTATCCTATTCCGTCTCTCTTCTCCGTCTCTCTCCCTCCCTCCCTTACTCATTCGCTTTCTGCCAATAGTATGACGGGGGAAGTGGGTCATTAAGCCATGTCCCTCCACACAAGTGTGCTAAATCGGACACTTTGTTTTCGTTGGAGAGTGCATCGGCTGTGCACTCCCTCCCTCGCTACACCCCACCATCCTTCTTTCGCTTTCTCTCCGTTCCCTCACTCACTTTCCCTCCTCCCTTCCCACTCTTTCCTTCCTCTGTTTTCTTTTGCTCCCTTGACCCCTCTTGACGCCAACATATACCCTCTCTTTCATGCAATTGCTTTTCTAGAACCTTCTCTGTTTCACCTACACATTCCTGTCACGTCAGTAAAAGAGCCAGTTTGTCTGATGAAGTTACAATGTATACTCTCAACAAAAGAAAATGCTTCAGTAAAGGTTATTTAGCTCTTTCTTTCAGGGAATCCTGTTTTTGGTTCCATTTAGAACCATTTCCTTTTCCTGGCTGAACCTTTTGGTTCCAGGTAGAACCCTCTATGTACATTAACATTTTTATAATTTAACAGATGTTTTTATCCAGAGGGATATGTATATCTATGTTCTAGCTGAAACTCCAAAAAAACAAAAGGCTTCCCCCACAGGGATACCTGAAAAACATTAATGGAACCAGATTAATCAACTACACTACACTTGGTATTGTAGTTCATTTAACTCTGTGATCAACTGTAAAATGGAGTTTGAGTGAAAAAAGAAAGCAAGAAAAAGACAGAGAGAAGTTTGTGTTGTTACAACCATATGGGTCTGCTCGGATTGGCACAGTGCCAGTCTGTCTCTCCTCAGACAAAGACAAAAACATGTCCGCACACATGTTGCCAAACATTCACAAACACGCGTGCACACACTCACACACACGTTTAGAAACAAACACACACACGCTGGTTTAATGCAACATAAGCTCTTACGGCTTCTGTCGGTGCTATCTGGTCTAAACTCTGCAGTGTGTCACTCAGCTTAGCCGCAAGGCTGCTCCGTTCAGCCGGAAGTGGCCCATTGAGTGGGGCTGATTTGAGGAGACACTCTCCCTTGTGTTGGCACAACTAGAGATGGACACGATAACCCAATCAATCACATTTCCCTCTTTACATCAGCAGTTGTCACAAAGTGCTTTTACAGATACCCAGCCTGAAACCCCAAAGAGCAAACAACAACAGAGTTGCACAGTGGCTAGGAAAAATGCCTTAGTAGGGTTGAAACTTAGGAAGAAACCTAGAGAGGAAGCACACTCTGAGGGGTGGTCAGTCCTCTTTTAGCTGTGCCGGGTGAAGATAATGAGAGTACATTACCTTGTGAGCCACGTCAAATATTTCTGCAGGTATTTTTTGTCAGATAACAAGCAGGTCAATAAATGCATGTGAGCTGTGTTCTGAGTCTCCAAACAGAATCCAAGTCAGCTGCGTAACCAGGTGGACAAGGGCAGGGACATTGGAATGGGGATGTGGGCAGTGATGGCAGGAATCATCAGGGAGCAACTTCATCTGCAAGACAACCAGGAGGAATTTGGACAGGGACATCTACGTGTCATTCGGGCCAGGTAGCCCAGCATAAAACCAGGGTCTGATAACCTCTGACACTTGACACCAGTGTTGACCTCTAATCTCCTGCGTTGGTTGTGATTAAAACACGTATGGATGCCAGTTACACATATGTAAACATCGGAATTTATAGCAAAAGTTTAAATAATGTCACTAAACAGAAATTATAAAAACTGTAAACTAAGTACATATACAGTGGGGAGAACAAGTATTTGATACACTGCCGATTTTGCAGGTTTTCCTACTTACAAAGCATTTAGAGGTCTGTAATTTTTATCATAGGTACACTTCAACTGTGAGAGACGGAATCTAAAACAAAATCCAGAAAATAACATTGTATGATTTTTAAATAATTAATTTGCATTTTATTGCATGACATAAGTATTTGATCACCTACCAACCAGTAAGAATTCCGGCTCTCACAGACCTGTTAGTTTTTCTTTAAGAAGCCCTCCTGTTCTCCACTCATTACCTGTATTAACTGCACCTGTTTGAACTCGTTACCTGTATAAAAGACACCTGTCCACACA
>JACXGI010020748.1:0-10831 GCA_016801175.1 Esox masquinongy | reverse complement strand
CTTATTGAATCAGTTTTCATATTCAACATTACATACTGGTACAACTTCCTTACATAGAAAAGCAAGAAAAAGCTCACAAGAATCATCAGGCATGCAAACCAAATCACCGGCGCCACTCAAACCCAACTGTCAGACCTTTACAGTCGTGCAGTAAAGAAAAGGCAGACTCCATCACTAAGGACCCTTCTCACCCACATTACCACTCCTTTCTGTTACTCCATCAGGCTGCCGCTTCAGAGCACCTCTGGCCAAAAAGAGAACTTACAAAAACGTTTTCATTGCCACTGCAATATCCTTTTTAAACAAGGCTAAATAGACTGTCATTACTTTTTAATGCAGTTTTGCACACCTGCTCATATTTATTTATGTATTCATTTATGGAACTGTTGTGTTTTACTGTAATTCTATGTGAATCGTTTTTGGGTATATGTTTTTAAGTTGTATCTGAGCCCATAACCTAAGACAATTTTCTATCATTATATGATCAAAGATTTGTCAAAGATATCAGTTTGTATGTGTGGATGGCATGCCCTCTGACAAATCAAAGGTGTACCAGAAGGCTCGGTTTTGGGCCCATTATTGTTTTCACTATATATGTTGCCTCTGGTTGATGTCATCCGGAATCACAATGTCAATTTTCAATGTTATGCTGATGACACACAGTTGTATATTTCGATGAGACATGGAGAAGCCCCACAATTAGCTACTTTGGAAGCATGCGTTTCAGATAGTTGGTGTCACGCTGCCCTCCCGGGTTGTGGCTGTGCCAACCCTTCAACTGCGCTCCTCCTCACTGGTGTACTAACCACCGGCATAGGAACGATGGCAGCAACTCCCCTTCCCTACACCTGTGTCTCGCTGTGTTGATTACCACTGCTTAAAGTTGCACTGATTCTATTCTCCCCTCGAGAGTTATTGTGCATTGTGTTGTGTGTTTTGCCATGTAGTGAGCTGTTTGCTTAATGATACTATAAACGGTTTGTTATTTCCTGATTCGGCGTCTGGTGCATTTCCTCCTCTTTCTACGCACATTGCAGTAGGAAGTGGATGTGTGGTGCTGATGGACAGCTCAGTCATAACACTCTATCAGTCTTAATAGGCTTTCTGTACATGACGCCACGCCTCGACTGAATGTGCTGAACAACAATAGTGTAAGCTTTTTAAAAGTTCATTGCTTTTCAAGGCTAAGCTGAATCAGGTGAAACAATGGTACATATAATCATAATAGCCAGGTGCCGATATAATTCAATTAGGCTTTGTGCAACATTTCCATAAAAACTGAAGTCTATATCCCGGTCTCGTTCAGGGCGAATATAAACTGGAGACATACAGCTGTTGTAGGATACGCTCAACGCGCACCTGCAACATAGTTATGACACGCTGGCCTTCATTGTGACGTTATCCTAGGGAATTTATACATTCATTCTGTGCAGTGTTATTGAAGTACCCGACCTAAAATACCTAGGTATTGAGGTACCGACCTAAAGTACTTCCCCGAGTTGGTTAATGAGAAGAGATTAAGAGGAGACAAAATCGCAGTGCCGGCAATTATCTTTATTCATACAGATATATCTGGAGACAGTGCGGCATTCAGTCCAACAGAGTCTGACACAATCACAGCACACACAGTTCTTATAGCATGAGCCCCCTACCCTAAATTTTATGGTTCAGGGCGCGGTTCCTACCATATATAAATGAGATATATATGTTGTTTAACACATCTTTCATGGCATCTGCCGTCTTCGGGTTTCCCTGTTGTTATTCCAACCAATCGACTTCTAGCTTTAGCGTCTTTTCCCTTATTTGGCATTCTGCCAGTTTATTACCGAATTCCAAAGTGGTCTGTTCTTGCTCCCAGCTATTCTATTGAGATAAGGATCCTGTCACACCCTCCTCTAATGCAGTTACAATATCTCTTAGTTCTACTTAGCCTCTAGCAGACTTGCATGTTATCTTAATACTATTGCCCCACAGCAGCTTTTGCAAAACAAATACCAGCACAACGAAAGACCAAGCAACATTGTTATCCGCAGGGGAACGTTTTACGACTAGTCTAATACGATTTAGATATTTAGATTAAAAATCTGTAAGTATGAGACTACCTAGCCAAAGTGAAATGAAAAGAAAAATCAGCGCAAATATATTGACCCACCACGATCGAATAAGGTTAGTAACCGGCGCTTGACTTGGGATAAAATAAGTGCAGGAACATCATGACATCAAATCGCACATTACAGACATTTGATTATCTCGTCTTTTCACGTGACGAAAAAGTCTGTTATCGTCACCTTTATTGATCGTTATTGCATCGATTTCATGCCATGGAATTAAATAGCTTTGGCAGTGTAAATTCGTCTTCAGTCTCGCTAACAATTGCTCAATTCTTTTGACTTTTCCAAGTAGTAAGATATTAGTTGGCCTATTACTGGCTAATAAGCTATTAAAACGGCCAGTGGCAAAAGCCAGACAGTTCATAGATGCTATTTGTGGTGAAAGTAAACTTCATAAGAAACCTAAGTCAGTTTAACACATAGCTTAAGTAGTGTCTGCTAAATACTCAAACTTGATGTGAAGTTAATGCGGGACAAAATCATCTAATGTTTAGATGCAGTTTTATGACAAGGTAGTATGTCCCAATCGGTCCCAATACTGCTGGCATACTAGCTTACTACCAGAACTGGGCAGAAGATAAGGCCCCCGGGCCGGATTTGGCCGGTTGAGTCATTCTGTCCGGCCCGCGATACATCCAAAACTTTAAAAACGAAACAAAATAAACATTATTGACGAGGTCTGCAAATTACGTTACTTTATTCATTAAAAGTCCCGTGGCACTCCCAGTAGTAAGTGCAGCAGCAGTATCATGCTGTCTGTTTAAAATACGTTTAAATTTCAACAAGCTATTTGCGTTGCTATGATACGTAGAGACCAGCACCACAACACACGCGCGGAAGTTATCATGTTCATTCTATACTCAATTGATGGCTTGCGATCTCTGGAAATGAGCCTGTCTAAGAAAAGTTGGCAACGAAAGCAGGGCATTTAAAAAAATAATGTACAGGAAAATATTTATTTGCAGATGTGGCAGGTAAAGCAACTTGCAATATGTAATATAGTAATATGTAGAGCTAACGTCGCAGTTTTTAAAGAGTACAATTTGCAGAGGCACTTCCAGAGCAAGCAAATACAAAAAAACTGTCACTCGATGCTAAAATTCAACAAGCCCAAGCACAGATCCAGCCTCACTGACGAACATCTTGAAGCAGTACCACACACTGCTTCAACAGAAATGACTACTGACTTCACCTCTCTTATCAACGCCCATACGAGGCTCTCCTGTTCAAATTGAGTCAGTGGCCCTTAAAGTTGATTTCATGGGCCTGGGCTGCTGGAATAGCTGTCGTTAAAAGCATGTAGTACAAAAAATATACTGTATGAAGTTAGATAACGGCAATTATACCAACATATGCATTGAGTGAAAATCTTTAAAATTGATTTCATAGATTTATGGCTGCCCTAATAACTGTTGTTAACAATATACCTTATGTAATAGGTCTGTTAAGTTGAAAATTAGGCTTTAAGGCAAATATGTGTTGCAACATTTCTGTTGAGTAATAACCTTGAAATGGGATTTCTTATTCCTTTGCATGCCATAATAACAGTTGTTAACAGAGTATAATACAAAAAAAACATTGTTAAAGTGAATTAAATTAGATTATGAAAATGGTGATGCATGGAAAAGAAATATGCATACATTTAACAGAGTTAGCTATGTTTTGTGTCTTTTAGGCATGTTGGTTAAAAAAGTAATCTGGCCCGCGATGATCTCTGGCATTTTCAATGTGGCCCCCCAGTGAAAAATATTGCACACCCCTACAATATACTAAACAGAACGTAGTTCACCATCATCTGCAAAGTATGTACTTATAGTATGTAGTAAGTGATTTAAGATTCTGACAAGCTTCCCCAGGATTATCGTTATCTACACTGGAAGTGCAGCTATGCTTAGACTGACAATGCCTATCCTTTAAACACCATGCCAGTTGTTGACCATGTGCAACAAATTACAGTTACTAAAATTACCCCAGTTATCAGACTTTAGCCAGTAGTCATTGTACAGCACTCGTCTAGACATTAACATTAACTGACGGCCTTTATGTTGACTTCTTTATGTTTTGTCTTACATTTCTTTGGTGGTTCTACATTGGGAGTGCAGTCACGCTTTTTACTGATGTTTCTTTTTCTGTGAGCCCCATGTCAGCTGTTGTCCAAAGGCAACAAGATAAGTAATACAATTACCTGTGTTTACAATCTGCAGCCAGTTGTCATTGTACAGCACTAGTCTATGCGATAACATGTTCTAACGGCCTCAGTGTCCATTGTCTCATATGGATGTGTTTGACGAGTTTGAGCTTGGCTTGTCTATGTTTTGTCTTAAATTTCTTTGGTGGTTCTACTTTGTGAGTGCAGGTACGCTTATACTGACATTGGTTGTCCTGCAAAGTCCATGCCTGCTCTTGGCCAAATGCAACAAGTTAAGTAATATAATCACCTGTGTTTAAATCTTGAGCCAGTTGTCATAGTACAGCAGTAGTCTTCAGGTAAACATTATCTGACGGCCTCAACGTGCATTCCCTTATATGGACGTGCTTGACGACTTTGAGCTTGACTTGTCTATGTTTTGCCTTACATTTCTTTGGAGGTCATAGATTGGGAGTGCAGCCACGCTCTTGCTGATGATTCTTTACCTGAGAGCCCCGTGTAAGCTGTCGTCCAATGGCAACAAGATAAGTAATAAAATTACCTGTTTACACTCTTGAGCCAGTTGTCATATTACAGCAGTAGTCTTCAAGTTAACATTATCTGATTGGGTCAACGTGTATTCCCTTATATGGATGTGCTTGACGACTTTGAGCTTGACTTGTCTATGTTTTGCCTTACATTTCTTTGGAGGTCCTACATTGGGAGTGCAGCCACGCTGTTGCTGATTATTCTTTAACTGTGAGCCCCGTGTCAGCTGTTGTCCAAATGCATCAAGATAAGTAATAAAATTACCAATGTTTACACTCTGCAGCCAGTTGTCTTTGTATAGCACTAGTCTATTCGGTAACATGTTCTGACGGCCTCAATGTCCATTGTCTCATATGGATGTGTTTGACGAGTTTGAGCTTGATTTGTCTATGTTTTGTCTTCCATTTCTTTGGTGGTTCTAATTTGGGAGTGCAGCTACGCTTATACTGACATTGGTTGTCCTGCAAAGTCCTTGCCTGCTGTTGGCCAAATGCAACAAGTTAAGTACAAATATTACCTGTGTTTACAATCTTGAACCTTTAGTCATTGTACAGCACTAGTCTACGCAGTTACAAGTTCTGACGGCCTCAATGTTCATTGACTGATCCAGTAGTCAAAGTACAGCACTAGTCTTCAAGTTAACATTATCTGATGGCGTCAATGTGCATTCCCTTATATGGATGTGTTTGACGACTTTGAGCTTGACTTGTCTATGTTGTGTCTTACATTTCTTTGGTGGTTCTCCTTTGAAGGACAAGCATTGTCAGTATAAGCGTAGCTGCACTCCCAATGTCCATGCCTGCTGTTGGCCAAATGCAACAAGTTAAGTACTAATATTACCTGTGTTTACAATCTTGAACCAGTAGTCGTAGCACAGCAGTAGTCTTCAGGTTAACATTATCTGACGGCATCAAAGTGCATTTTCTTATATGGATGTTTGACGACTTTGAGCTTGACTTGTCTATGTTTTGCCTTATATTTCTTTGGAGGTCCTACATTGGGATTGCAGCCACAATTTTGCTGATGATTCTTTACCTGTGAGCCCCATGACAGCTGTTGTCCAAATGCATCAAGGTAAGTTATGTAATAACCTGTGTTTACAATCTGCAGCCAGTTGTCATTATACAGCACTAGTCTACGCAGTAACATGTTCTAATGGCCTCAATGTCCATTATCTCATATGGATGTGTTTCACGAGTTTGAGCTTGACTTGTCTGTGTTATGTCTTACATTTCTTTGTTGGTTCTTGTTACGCATGCAGGTACCCTGTATATGCATTTGTGTTTTTCCCTTTCTGCCGTTTCCCCAGGTGTCCTTTGTGTCCCTGATTGTGTTCGTTTGTGTTTCCCACCTGGCAGTCATGAGTGCATCGCCTGACTGCTGAGTTGGCCACTCAGTGGACACCCCTCCTTATTGCACCACCTGGTCCGTTTTCCATTACCCAATCGCATCACACATCCCTGGTTTAAAAACCCAGTCAGTTGGTTTTCCCAGAGAGACTCTTTTGCTTTACCCCACATGGACATAGACACTCTTGAGCTACATACCCTTTTTGATAGACAGACACTTCGTTCATTCATACATCACTTAGTTTAGCACATACATCTCACTTTGTCCTGTTTCATGTGAGTATGTATTGCTGTGGTGTTTTGTTTGGTGTTGTCTAGTCAATTGTTTGCTGTTTAGTCCTTGTTCAACCTATGTGTTTGTGTGTCCCTGTGTCCTTTAGCAAGTCACCCTTGGGCATACACAACCCGTAGGAAAACTTTGTCTAAAAACACTAGTTAGGACTGAGCGGACCACCCACTGTATTTTTTGTATTGGTTAGTAGTCAGCTAAGCGGTTCTTGAGGCAGGCAAGTTCAATTTAAGGGTTTTTGGACTATATTATTTCATTTCTTGGGTCCAGGTCAGCCCCTTTTCCCTAACCCTTTTACTGTGTTTACAATAAACGTTTTATGTTTGACGGTAGCTTTGGTTGTCTGTGTCGTTTGTTCTCACTGTGCCTTTACACTACACTAATTTGCATGAGTTTTATGTTACGGGTCTCTGTACCATCCACCCTAGATTGCTAGAGCCACAGGGTTCATAACAGTTCTACTTTGGGAGTGCAGCTACGCTTATACTGACGATGCTTGTCCTGTCAAGTTCATGCCTGCTGTTGGCCAAATGCAACAAGATAAGTAATAAATTACCTGTTTACACTCTTGAGCCAGTTGTCATATTACAGCAGTAGACTTCAAGTTAACATTATCTGATGGCGTCAAGGTGCATTCCCTTATATGGATGTGTTTGATGATTTTGGCTTGACTTGTCTATTTTTTGTCTTACATTTCTTTGGAGTTCCTACATTGGGAGTGCTGCCACGCTTTTGCTGATGACTTTGGCTACTGGTTTAAGATTGTAGACTTCAAGTTAACATTATCTGATGGCGTCAACATGCATTCCCGCTGGCCAGTGCATCCTGTTTGTGTGAGCAGTCAAAATACAAGCAGAACGGCTTGGACAGATGACCTTTATGGGCACACGTCTCAGTTTTTAAACCTTTCCAACCTGCAGTGGAGCATACAGAGTAAAACAGCTTTTATTTTTTCAATAACAATAAAATTATTTTTTTATTTGCTGAAACAAACTGCTGTCTAACACAATACTTGTCTAAAGATAAAACCAAAACATATGTGTTTTACCTGCAATATAATAATTGTGATGAAATAAAACAGGATGTTGAAAATCGACAAATTTCTCATCCTGGCATCTCGGCCATCATTTCAGTCTCTATAAACATCTGCTAAAGTAAGTAAACTGTTAGATAACATGTTCCCTGAAAAAACAGCAGGGCTAGAAGGACGCAGACGCAGAGGATTCCAAAAAGGCAAAAAGGATACTTTAACAAACTCACAAAGTACAAAATCAAAAGGGCACAAATGGCAGGAACAGGCAACAGAACAAACACACTAACAACAAAGACAAACAAGTAACACGGGGGCAGGAGGAACTTAAATAAGGACACAACAAGGGAGCAAACAAGGCACAGGTGGAAACAAAAAGGACAAGGACAGGCTGTGTGTGAGAACACAAACAAAAACCAAACAACGGGCTACATTCAAGAACAAAAACAAACGAAAGAGAACCTCACAGTACCGCCCCCTGTGAGGCGGTACACCAAAGCAGAGGGCGGGCGGAGCACCTAGGTGGAGGTTCCGCCTCGGGACGAGCACCGGGAACTGGACAGGGCAGTGGGTCAGGAGCAGGAGCCGGTCGGACGACCAGGAGCAGGAGCCGGCCGGAGGACCAGGAGCAGGCGGAGGAGCAGGAGCCGGCGGAGGACCCGGAGTAGGAAGTGCAAGCCGTGGCCCCACCTCAGGAGCAGGAAGAGGTAGCGGCCCCGCCGGAGGAGCAAGAGGAGTCAGGGGAGCAGAAGGCGTAAGGACAGGAAGTCCGGGAAGAGACAGCACCAACAACCTTGGGAACAACGAATACGCGGTGGCCCCGTCTCAGGACTGAGACTAGACGCAGGGACAGGAGCAGGAGGGGGGTGGCAGGGGCTCATCGTCCCACCCCTCCTGGGGTGGCAGCAAGAAACCCTCCTCTAACCATTCTGATAGAGGTGGCAGCAGTGGCTCCTCTGGTGCCCTCTCCGGGTCGGGCCCCCTCGGTGGGCCCCACAGCCCCAACCAAAAATATTTGGGGTGGACTCTGGGCGGCAGCAGGCTGCGGGGCAGGGACTCTGTGCGGCAGCAGGCCGCGGGGCAGGGACTCTGGGCGGCAGCATGCTGCGGGGCAGGGACTCTGGACGGCAGCAGAGCCTGGGGGCAGGGACTCTGGGCGGCAGCAGAGCCGCGGGGCAGGGACTCTGGGCGGCAGCAGAGCCGCGGGGCTGGGACTCTGGGCGGCAGCAGGCTGCAGGTTAGGGGACCACATCCGTTTGATGTAAAAACTGCCATCCGAATGAGGTAAAGTGTATGTAATTTTATACATTTTCTGCACTTTATAATGGTGACAGATTTTTGGATCACAATCCATACAACGGCACCTCGGTCCATAATCTGTCACCCATCGACTTTGAATGGAAAAATTTACAAGTGTAAAATAATCTGTCATCACGTGTAGTGGGTGACTTTTCAACTGCTGGTGACGCTGTAGTGATGTTTATATAATTACACAAAACGTATTCCGATTACAGATTCCCACATTCAGAATCTGCAGGCACATACGTAATACTTAAGTGGTATGTTCACATCTGTAAATCTCAAGTCCTGTGTTCCTTAATGAGGAGGTCACGTCACGTAATACGCATGTGATACGGTGTAAGAATGACATGTAATGGGATGCATATTTCGTATTCCATCTTTTGGGACACATACATAATACGTAGTTTGTATGTCTGAATCCGTAAATATTAGTACATAGAAAAAATATCCTAAGTCCTGTGGTCCTCAGAGACAAGGTAAGACCATTGAATAACAAAGGAATTATGTAATCGGCTCTTGGATTTTTTCAGATCCATATACGTACCACGCATTCCGCCTGTGGGAAGTTGTAATGAACATCCGGATGACGTAATATGTATACAAACTGCAGTGTGAATCCCTACACTTTCCCATACATGAAAGATTCAATTACGCATCCCATATGTCAATGAAGTTTACATTTAGACATTCCAAATACGTAATGCGTAAATCTTCAGATTCTTAGGACTCTTCTAAAATATTCTAAATCCTTTGGTCCTCATAGACAAGGGGGTAGGCTTGTGTTTTTATGATGATTTTAAAATTTTTAATTTTAACTTGATTTTAACAGGGACAACAGACTGAGGCCTAGATCTCTACCAAACAAAATAAAACGGAAAATTTAAAAACATACTATTAAAAAGAAACAATCGAAGACCTCATCATGCAGATTACGTACGTCGTATGCTGCAACACGTAATCGGTTTATTATGAAACATACGTTTTGTGTAATCAAGATCCACACAATCCGGATGTTGATTATGCAAAACGTATGTTACAAAAATGATACCCCTAATAATTACATATCCGTGCATACGACATACTTAATCCGTATTCCATTGATCTGCAGAAAACTAGTCCCCCATGCAGATTACGTATTTCATATGCTGCAATATACAATATTTTATTTTTAAACATACGTTCCGTGTAATCAACATCCTTTTTGTGTAACTTACACAATCTGGATGTTGATTATACAAAACGTATGTTCAAAAAAATACGGTTGCATGTTGTAGCATACGAACGACGTCATTCGAATGCCAATATATGTCGTTTGAAAGGGGAATTATGTAAAATGGATGCCAAATTTGCAATGATGATGACAAAAAGTTAGGCCAAGTGGCCAGCAGTTATCAAGGAAGCAAACAAAATAGATCTACCTCATCTGAGATGTGACGGTCTCATGGTTTGTATAAGTGAGGCCATGAGACTGGCAGTAATGGAGGCCAAAGACTGTTCCGCATTAGAGGCTGGCAACATGGTAAAGGGTGGCCAAGAGGCCGGTAGTATGATATTGCAAAGTGTGGCCAAAGATATTGTAAAGTGAGGCCAAAAGGCCGGCAGTACTCGTGTCCAAAAAATCTCCCGCATTAGAGGCTTAAAGGGTTGCTAAGTGAAGCTGAGGCCGGCAGTAATGGAGGCCAAAGACTGTTCCACATTAGAGGCTGGGAACATGGTAAAGTGTGGCCAGGAGGCCG
Source organism: Esox masquinongy (assembly GCA_016801175.1). NCBI lineage: Eukaryota > Metazoa > Chordata > Actinopteri > Esociformes > Esocidae > Esox > Esox masquinongy. The sequence goes on along the minus strand of JACXGI010020748.1, from coordinate 337 downwards.
GAAGTATGATATTGCAAAGTGTGGCCAAAGATATTGTAAAGTGAGGCCAAGAGGCCCGCTGTACTCGTGTCCAAAAATTCACCCGCATTAGAGGCTGAAAGGGTTGTTAAGTGAAGCCGAGGCCGGCAGTAATGGAGACCAAAGACTGTTCCGCATTAGAGGCTGGGAACATGGTAAAGTGAGGCCAAGAGGCCAACAGTATTATATTGCAAAGTGTGGCCAAAGATATTGTAATGTGAGGCCAAGAGGCCTGCAGTATTGTATTGCTAAGTGAGGCTGATGATATTGTAAAGTTAGGCCAAGATGCCGGAAGTACTTTTGAGGCCAAAAATCCTTC
>JACXGI010020747.1:0-10831 GCA_016801175.1 Esox masquinongy | reverse complement strand
TGAGATACTGAATTTGGGGTTTTCATTAGTTGTCAGTTATAATCATCAAAATTAAAAGGAATAAACACTTGAAATATATCAGTCTGTGTGGAATGAATGTATACATTATACAAGTTTCACTTTTTGAATGGAATTACTGAAATAAATCAACTTTTTGATGATATTCTAATTATATGACCAGCACCTGTATATGTGTGTATGTGTATATATATATATGTGTATATATATGTATGTATATGTGTGTGAGAAAAGGGAGGCTGTCTGTGTAAATGTCACACTGTCTTGAAATCCTGCAACTAGTGATGTCTGGCCACCAGACAAGTCTGTACCTCGACTTTCTCCTAATTTACATGTCCCGTCTATTTTTTAAATGTTACTTAGCCGACACTGTTATCTGGTGTGGCTTACAAGAGTTCCTTTCCAAAAAAGTCAAAAAGGAAGGTTTTGAGTGAGGAACAGAAGGGTTAAAATTAAGAGACCACTGCAAATTTAAACGCTTCTGTTCCTCACTCAAAACTTTCCTTTTCAACTTTTTTGGAAAGAAAAGAAAAAGGTGCAGTGGTCTCTCAATTTTTTCCGGAGCTGTATTTACTATAATAATATACTTACTATTACTGGGTGCTATGGTTTTCCCATCTAGCCATTTTAAGATGAACGCACTAATTATAAGTCGCTGTGCCAAATGATTGAAATTACAAAAAATGTCTGACTGTTGCACAAGTATCTGTCTGTCTGTTTAGGGCAGTCCTTTCCCTGCGCTCTCTCTCTGTGTGACCTGCAGTGCTCTTGTCACATTTCACCCCAATGTGTCACATTCCTAGTTATCTCGGGGGGTAGTTACAAAGCTCTACCCTGAGAGGCCGGCGGGCAGGCAGCACACTGATTCTCCATAGTACCGGACATGAGGCAGGTTACCAGGCCTCTGCATTCCTTAAGGCAATCACCTTGGAGATCTTCAATAGTGCTCTGGGGACAGTTTTTAAACATCTTATCTACCTAGATTTTGCTTATTGGGAAGTCTTAGTGGGGTGACTGCTAATCAGAATTTTTCTGGATGGTTAGTCTCCCAGACTGAAAGACATAGAAATTTGTAAAGCTTTTGCATGTGTGGACCACGTTTCATGCATTTGTTCTGTCTATATTCTGTATACGCAAAGAATGGTCAGGGGGAGAAATGTGCTTGTTTAATTAAGTTACCTCTAGGCAAAATATTCACGCAAGCTATGCTAAACACCATCAAATCTAAAATGCATTCATTCTAAGTCATTCAGAACAACACAGTAGGCTAATTTAAACAACTTTGTATTACTCAAGAAGATTGAAATGCATAAAGAAATCCAAAGGTTACTATGCAGAATGATTCACCAGTTAAGCTTTAAGAATTATGATTAACAATTGAATGTGGTCGGTTTTTTGACCTACAGTAACATTATGCTTGATGTTATGTTTGGTTTTGTTTTGCGGAATACTATGATAAGTAAAGTTGCCTGTCCTCTACGAATGAAACTTAAACTGTGCTGAAAATGAAGGCTAAACTAATATGCAGAACGTGAGACACATGGGGAAGCTTCAGGCAGCTCCAGATCATTTGGTTTGGCAGACGGGCAATTCCCCATAGGGTTTGGCAGCCATGATTTAGGATTAAATGCACCAAAAATGACTCAATGGACAAATCATTCAAGTGAAAACTCCTGTTGTATTTAGTCTGGTTCTACATATTTAATCTAATCCGATAGATGTCCTGGCAGGTAACATAAAAAAAGACCCCCCCAATCACAGCACTCCAGTAATTGTCTTCTCAGATTGCCTGAGACGACACAACAAACAAGACCTTTAACCACGCCATGAGGTTGTCATATCATTTTCGCAAGACCCTCTACCCAATTGACAGGACCAGTGACAGGACCAATGACAGGACCAATAACAGGACCAATGACAGTAGTCCCCACTATAAGGTTCACATGCAGAAAAGACTGGGATAGAAGGGTGGTTCCAAGCAGTGGTTGGCTAACTGACGACAATATCAGGCTGTAGACCATTAGTTCTCTTAAATTCAGACATCAGCCAGTGGAATATCAGCTCTCTTATATTCAGCTTAAACATATTTCATGGTTCTACAGTGTCCAGCTCATTTAAAGTGTACCCCCTCCCCAACTCACTATCTATTACTACTAAAACAGCTCCATTGACTTCAGTGTCTGACAGAGCTAATGGCTGGTGACTCACGCTTCAAGCCTCTGTGGTCTTGCTGTGGAGACCTCTGCTGGCCGCTCGTGGAGGCGGTCTCCATCGTTTTTTGCTTTATCATTTGGTGAATGTAGCCTCTCTCCCACAGTATCACTCTTGTCTGGCTTCCTGCTATGGAATTTGCCAGAGATGGAATGCCCACTAGTGTCATCTTGAGAATGTGTATGGTGTGGTTAGTTGTACAGGAAATGTATGGTGAAACATTGTCTGGTCATCGCACTGTTGCCCCTCCATCTCCCCTGTAATTGGCTGACCTCAATTGTCTGTGACCTTAATTGCCCTGAGGTCACAGACAAGAGATGAAGGAATGTAATGTCTCAGATGCAGCTGTGGCACCATGGGAGGTCTTGGTATTTGACAATGTTTCACAGTTGATAGGCTGATGGCTGGTCTTTTCTACTGTTTGGGGTTTGGTTGTAAGTGCATGAGGAATAAATGTTGGAGTCATGTTAGAATTTAATTGGGTTAGGGTTACAACACCGTTTCCAAAAAAGGGGTACAACCCTGTACCAAAAAAGTTAGTACGCTGTTATGCAAATAATTTAATCCCAATATTTAATTGAAAACAGTACAAAGACAACATATCAAATGTTCAACCAGAAGAATATTATTGTTTTTGGAAAAATATATGCCGATTTTGAATTTGCCTGCAACACGTTTCAAAACAGATGGGACAGGGACTTGTTTATTACTGTGTTGCACCTCCTCTTCGTTAGCGTTTGGAAAGTAATGCCAAAAATTATTTTTGATTCCCAAAAATAATTTCAGATATTGGTTTGTCAGGCCACAGGACAGTTTTCCACTTCACCTCAGTTCATTTTAAATGAGCTCAGGCCCAGAGAACGCGGCAGCGTTTCTGGATCTTGTTTATCTGGTTTCTTCTTTGCATGGTAGAGTTTTCACTTGCATTTGTGGATGCAGCGACAAGCTGTGTTCACAGACAATGGTTTTCGGAAGTGTTCCTGAGTCCATGCAGTGATTTCCACTACAGAATTGTGTCAGTTTTTAATGCAGTGCTGCCTGACGGCTCAAAGATCATGGCCATCCAATATTTGTTTTTGGCATTGTCCCTTGCGTACAGAGATTTTTCCGGATTCTCTGAATTTTTCAATGATATTATGTATCGTAGATGATGAGATCCCCGAATTCTTTGCAATTTTATGTTGAGAAAAGTTATTCTTAAATTGTTGCACTATTTGCCTGCGCAGTCTTTCACAGAGTGGTGAACCCCTCCCCATCTTTACTTCTAAAAAACTCAACCTATCTGGGATGCACTTTTTATACCCAATCATGTTACTGACCTGTTGCCAGTTAATCTAATTAGTTGTGAGATGTTCCACCATCTTTTTTTTTTTTGTATTTCACATCTTTTCCAGTGTTTTGTTTGCCCCTGTCCCAGCTTTTTTGAAACGTGGTGCTGGCTTCACATTCAAAGTGGGCATTAGGGATGGGACGATACGATAGACAATGTCAGTACTAATCGCGATGGAAAATACGATTGTAAAATCATGGAGAAATTCCATAATCAGGATAATGGTAAATGAGGATATTCCTCACATGAGTGACTTGAAAAAGCTCTGCCAGTTGCTGATGTTTCCCTGACTGCTTGTTTTATTATACAAGTGGAGCACACATCTCATCTCCTGTTGTTCTACGTCATTAAAAATCCTCTGCAAAGTATTGTCAATATAGCTGAATGGCTCTGCTAGCCAGCACCCATATAAATATAGAGATTTACATTTTCTTGTATTATTGCAAGAAAACCATTCTTTGATTATATTTTACTGGAAAGGCTTTTTAAATGCACAAGAACAAGATTTATTTAATTGAAGAATTTGAGCAGAGATTAAAGTAAGCCGGGAAAGAGAATAGAGGAATATTGTCAATTACAATAAAAATTCAAATTAAATTCTTAAATGTCATCATGAGTTGGGTGTTTATTGTGTATATTTTCCTAAAAGACTTTCCCCAAACTCTCAATTGAAAGAATGCAATCTTAAATTATGAAAAGACACATTATTTCCATCAGCCTATTATCAGTCTCTCCTCCGTGGAAGCGCGAGAATAAACGACGAAGAATTACTTGAATGTGCTTCGCTGTCTGCCAAGAAAGTGTCCTCATGGTCTAGGTCTTCGTGGAAATGTAAATCCCAGCCGAACTGTATCCGTGACATTTTAATCCAACACCCAAAATGAATAGGCTATCAGATAGAAATGTATCCGAAAGACACAAAGGCTGCATTCAGACCGCTAAATTGTTTAAACCTGTCTGGCAGTGGCCCATTGATGTTGCACATGCATTTTATTTTATAGCCTGGCCAGTCTCAGATTTCTCACAATCTACTGTATTTTCATGAAGACATTCCATTTTAAATGTGGAGCCAAGAGTGGGTTTTATAAACGCATCTCTCTCACCTGCCCACTAATTTGTGCGCTTTCATTTATTTGTTGAATAGGATATTGCTTGGGCATGAATTAGGCCTACCTGTCCTGTGTAGAGTACATGTGTAGGGCTATAAATGCGTGTGTGGGGTGTCTAATAGTAGGCTAGTAATTAAAATGAATGTCCCTCAAGAGTTACGGTGCTTCTATTTTATCACCGCACACACAAAGTCAGCAGTATTTTAGGCTCATCTTTGCGATGGAGAATGATTTATAGAATACAGTTTTCCAATTCCTTTACAACAGTACTTGTCTAACCACTACACTTTGTAGCCTACAGAAAAAGCTTCTGATCACGTCTCCAGTTCCCACTGTATGCAAATACCTGTCCATTCCATTACTGCGGAAAATACCCAGTTGAAACAATGTAGAGCTCAAACTAACCAATAATATTTATCCTAGAAGACATGCAGCTATGAGAGAGGCATGCAGGAAAAACCTGTAAACAAACTGGAAATTTTAGAAAATATAAATAATAGGAAATCAATTATTATACATTTTTGATTTTCTAATTATAATTTTGTTTATCTTGTAGGCTAATTGTTAACGCTTTCCTACTGAAAGTGACAGAAGACAAATAGAATATCATTTGCACGGGCCAAAATAACATTGTCTATCTGCATGATCTGCACAATACAATGTGCATAACATAACAGGAGCTGTTATAATGAATTGTGAAGTTATTATGGACAATCGACACATGAGATAGGCCTATCGTTAGCTAATAAGGCACATAAAATGCACACGCAAGTGCGTGCACCCACACGTCAGTACCGGTAAGAAATGAAATCTATTTTCACCCCGATCCTCAGATAAGTGACTTGAAAAATCTCTTGCCAGTCACCGAAGTGTTCCTGACTACTTGTTTTATTTAACTGGTGGAGCACATCTCACTAAATGCCACTAAATATCCTCTGCAATGTATTGTCACTGAAGTTGGCAACGATATACATTTGGAGATTTACATGTTCTAGTATATATGCAATAAAAACCTTCTTTGATATTATTGTTTTAATGGTTTTTAAATGCACAAGAACAATATTTGTGTAATAGAAGAATATCCGATCAGCCGTTTTGAGCTAGAAACCAAAATTGTTATTGGGATTGTGATTAATCGGGTTAAAATCATAAATCAGGAACATTTTTGCCAGGCTAATCGTGGCATGAAATTCTCATATCGTCCCACCCCTAGTGAGCATTTTTTTTTTCAAGGAACAATAAAATTGCATTTGTTGTCTTTATACTATTTTCTGTTGAATATAGGTTTTAAATGATTTGCACTTCTTTGCATTCTGTTTTTATTTCCATTTTACACAGCGTCACAACTTTTTGGAAATGGGATTATAGGATATATTACAATGGATGAATTCCTGTCATAATATACTATGGAAATTCGGAAAATGCGTTGGTTATCGGTTTGTAATATCATTACGCACCTCGGGGGGTTTTGGTAAATGGCCAGTAGGGAGACATTGGGACAGAAATTCAGCCCTGGCACTTAAGCCACACCAGCCCATATTACCGCACCCCCAATGTACGCACTTGCTAGTTACACACAAAATTGGTAGTGTTTCTAGGACTTGGTGGTGCTTGTAGGACTTAGAGACACTGGAAGCCCATACCCTGAGGACCTGCCAGATTGAAATATTAGACCATTAAGAGATTGTGAAATAATTTTTAGTTTGTCATATTTCCAGCCAGGGACGAATATTATGAATATAAGATATCTTAAGTGTACATTTTTCAGATGTCATAAGAATTATTATTTGAAAGACAAAAAATATAAATACAAGACATTTGGTAGCTTGCACCTTTTACCTGCAACTGCAGGTACTGCCAGTAGCTACGGGTTTTTCTTGGTCTTAGTAAATCATCCTCTTTCCAACCACTTGACCCTGGCCACTGCTGTTATAAATAGGGCTGAAACAATCTATCAATAAAAATTGATAACATTTGTGATACAAATTGAATTTCAATGAATGCCATTATTGATTATTTTGGTTTACTTGTGACAGAGCTGGAAATAAACAAAACATTGAAAGATGGAGACTGCAATGTTCAGTACTGTAACCTAGTCTAAAACAAATGTCTACTTTCTTAGAGCTCTGTATTACAGGTGCATCACAAAAAATTTGAATATTGTGAAAATATTCAAATCAAAAAGTGACACCTTCATATTCTAGTTTCATTACATTTAAGTGAAACATTTCATGCCTTTTTTGTTTCCGTCTTGATGATTGGCTTACAGCTCATGGAAGTCAAAAATCCAGTATCTCAAAATATTAGAATAAAAAATGTATTATGCAGAAATGTCAACCTGAGAAGTGTTGGTAGTAAAAAGTTATTCTCCAATGCATTATTGAGTAGCGCAATAATGTAATATTTGCAGTAGCACCATCAAACTGGTGGGCTACAGTACTTGTGCACGTGGAATTAGTTTGCAGTCGTTATCCACATTGCTGATTTGATGGATCATACCATGATTGGCATTGGAACTTAAAATGCATCCCCAGCCAACCTCAATGTATTGAATTAGCCTATAGGGATGTTGTCTTTGTATTTCGCAATACTTAAGCTATTGTTACAGCTGCCAGTTATATGATTCTTAGCAATGTTGTACCTTTACCTATTCCTCCTTATTTAACACATGAAATCATACTAGTGGTACGTTAGCATACTATTTTAGTGTTTTCTTTATTAATCATTATTTATCAAAGCAGTTTAGAAAAGCACCTTTCAAACTGAGGAGTTAAACAGCTTTGTAAAACAACTGTTACAATATGCATTTCATAGTCGTATACAAATTATATAGGTACATAGAATAGGGGAGACTGGGGGTGTTGTTAAGTAAAATGTTCTAATCGAATCCTGGAGTCGCCTCTTCACTGTTGATGTTGAGACTGGGTTTTGCGGGTATTATTTAATGATGCTGCTAGTTGAGGACCTGTTTCAAACTAGACAATCTAATGTATTGGTCGGGGCTTCCCACTCCTCTTTCTATTCTGAATTGAGACAGTTTGCACTGTTCTGTGAAGGGAGTAGTACACAATGTTGTATGAGATCTTCAGTTTCTTGGCAATTTCCCGCATGGAATAGCCTTCATTTCTCAGAACAAGAATAGACTGACAAGTTTCAGAAGAAAGTTCTTTGTTCCTGGCCATTTTGAGCCTGTAATTGAACCCACAATTGCTGATGCTCCAGATACTCAACTAGTCTAAAGAAGGCCAGTTTTATTGCATCTTTAGTCAGCACCACAGTTTTCAGCTGTGCTAACATAATTGAAAAAGGGTTTTCAAAAGACCAGATAGCCTTTTAAAATTATTAAGTTGGATTAGCAAACACAATGTGCCATTGGAACACTTGACTGATGGTTGCTGATAATGGGCCTCTGTACGCCTATGTAGATATTCCATTAAAAATCAGCCATTTCCATCTACAATAGTCATTTACAACATAAACAATACCTATACTGTATTTCTGATTAATTTGATGTTATGTAATGGAAAAAACTTGCTTTTCTTTCCAAAACAAGGAAATGCCTAAGTGACCTCAAACCTTTGAATGTTAGTGTATGTTTTATGACAATATTGTTGACGTTTTGAATCCTTATTTCCCCTCCTGTATATGGGAAGGAAATTAGAACTCAGATGGGACTACAAGTTAATAAATGTATAGCTGCGATTGAATTTCAAGTCATTTATACAATCGTTTTTTGAATGATGGCTGGTATAGTTGCAAGCTAACGTCAGACATATTTTTGATGTCATGCTTTGAGTAGCATATGCGCCCTACTTTGCGTTTGGTGCGGCACATACTAGGGTTAGGCGGTCTTGAAATATTCCCAAGGTATATGTTATTACCAGGGTAATAAAAAAAATGTTGCAGGGGCTGGAGGGAGATGCCTTTTTCTACACTGCAATGCACAGTCGCAAATGCTTATGCAAATTATGTCATAGCTATTACCCGCTAACAGACTAACTTATTCACAAACTAATTTCCCTTTACACAAGGTTCATTAGTGATCATCTCTCTATTATTAACAACAAAAATTGCAATGGCTCAATTCAAAAGTCAGATGACGATGCTAATATTAATTAGGTGTAACGTTTGTAGCCAGATAAATATTTAAGATATACATATATAAATATGTACCTTTTTTTAAATAAAAAAAATGATTTAATGTTATAATTACAGCTACGTATAGCCTACTGCATGGAACAAACAACACAGAAAGGCCAGGTGCTTGGAAACAAGCCTTGACCCAGCAGTCCCATGTAACCCAAATTGTTTGTAGGGAGTATCTATATATATATGTTTGTATCTATATATTTGTATCAACTTAAATTATTACCAGAAATGAATGGATATTGAAAACATTTTTCTCTGAGGATGCAGCGGTAGCGTATTGGTTTTCCCTTTCTGTTTTTTTACAATGCATGATCTTTTCTGACTGTGTAGTACAAGTAGTATCTACTGCGTAGATATCACGTGCCATGTCACAATAATTTTGTTGTTCAGAATGACACAGTTATTCGGTGCATTTTATGAATAAGACTTTGACTTAGCCTAACTAATAGTCAGATTAGGTCCTACTCTCTTTGATGTGTGTTTAACTTTGAACATGAATTGTGCAACCTCAGATAATCAGGTCAATCCATCTTAGTTAGGTGGCTGGGCTTTGCCCAATAATTAGCTAAACATTTAATATAGATTATTGCAACAACAGAACATTTCTAATTAAGTAATTAAACTCTCATCAACTGCCAGCCTGTCAAAAATAATTATATAAAACATATAAACTATGAAATAACACATGGAATCACGTAGCAACCAAAACCAGAAAAGTAACCAAGCAAGCCTAGTTCAGCCGGCCCGCAATTAAAATTAATAAATACTGTTGCCCTCACTGGATTCGAACCTGGGTCTCCCATGTGAGAGGCACTGTCTTTAACCATAACGCCGCAGCACTACATGCCTAAACACCATTAAGCATTGTGTTAAACTGACTAACTTTTCTTATTAAGTTTACCTCCACCACAAATAGCGTCTATGGACTGAATGGCTTTTGCCACTGGCTGTTTTAACAGCTTATTAGCCAGTAATAGGCTTACTAGTATCTCCTAACTTCCTAGGAATAGTCATGATAATTGAGCAATTGCTAGCGAGACTGAAGATGAACTTTTCCATGCCAGAAACAGTCGCAATATAACCGTAAACTGTTTTATTTCAGGCTTACTATAATGTAGATACTGGAGGTTATAGCCAGCGAAGTTTTCGTCTATACAGAATAATTCATAACGCATACTTGGTTTTGACTGTGAGGAGATACGAACGCGGGACCTATAGTTTGCGGGTCCGCTTCTCTAACCACTACGCTATTCAACAAGGGGTACTCAGTCAGTCAGTCACTCACTCAATAAGAGACATTTGCTCTTCTTGGCCAGCTCCGCTTATGCGGTCCGGCAAAAAGTGTTAAACAGATCACAATACAGTTCGTATTATAGAATCTTCAAAGTAGCCACTCTTTGCCTTGATGACAGCTTTGCACACTGATGGCATTCTCTCAACAAGCTATGCATTCTCTCAACATGCTTTATCAGTTAGTCACCTGGAATGCATTTCAATTAACAGGTGTTCCTTGTTAAAATTTTATTTGTAGAATAAAATGTCCTTCTTAATACGTTAGGGTGGGTATAGAGAGGATGACCAGGTAAGTTGGATATAAGGAAGACCATAATTATATACAGTGGGGCAAAAAAGTATTTAGTCAGCCACCAATTGTGCAAGTTCTCCCACTTAAAAAGATGAGAGGCCTGTAATTTTCATCATAGGTACACTTCAACTATGAGAGACAAAATGAGGAAAAAAAATCCAGAGAATCACATTGTAGGATTTTTAATGAATTTATTGGTAAATTCCTCGGTAAAATAAGTATTTGGTCACCTACAAACAAGCAAGATTTCTGGCTCTCACAGACCTGTAACTTCTTCTTTAAGAGGCTCCTCTGTCCTCCACTTGTTACCTGTATTAATGGCACCTGTTTGAACTTGTTATCAGTATAAAAGACACCTGTCCACAACCTCAAACAGTCACACTCCAAACTCCACTATGGCCAAGACCAAAGAGCTGTCAAAGGACACCA